>JAIZAY010000932.1:0-25371 GCA_029531755.1 Holothuria leucospilota | reverse complement strand
TGACATATTTTACGGGATGACATATTTTATCTTACCCATTAGAACTCCCCGACGAAATAAGAAATATTCGCTGACTGGGTGAGCCTTCCCAATTGGGGGACCATTACTCCCAACCCCCTCTGGCGCCACCCCTTCTTTTAGTTACCCAGCGAGTCACCTGTTGAACGCGGATATCGTCTTTATAAGACCTAGACATCTTGAGTAACCCAACGGAAAGGTGAATAGTCTTCCGTAGAATAGTTTGTGTAGATGCATACTTTCTTCACGCGGAACCTTCCATCGCAATCTATGGTAGGTTACATGAGGGTCCGAAAATATCGAAACATGGGCTCAACATGCGATTTACTGATTTTGGCTGGATGAGAAAAAAACAGGCGATATTTGCTCAAGCTACAAAACTTGAAATTAGATCTGCAAGATGATAAAGTGGCTCACGTGGTATAGTGGTCATTCCTCCAGCCTGTCATTCTTGCAACCTGGCTCGAATTTCTCTTTCTGCGCACTGTTTGCCACGCTGTAGAACTTTTACCTATCAAACGAAGGCTTAAGATTGCACGTTTGAAGGTATTTAAGGGGTTTTGAGCTTTTTAATTGGCTCCACATGATTGCATAGATGTTCTTGGTTCCTATTAGATACAATTACCCTTAAAGTGCGTAAAAGTTAGCGCGTAAAAGTTACCACTTTATATTGTTGCAGCGTCCGAAAAACAGTCTTGTCTTAGTAGTTAGTAGATCAGGCGTTTTCATAAAAATGTTAACAAAACTTTCAAAACAAGATTCACATTTGCAAGCAGTTCTGTTAAAAGACTAAGATTTAATACAACGGGATCTTGATGTTATGAGAAACCTTACATTTGGTGTGCGTACATGTGGTGCGCTCTTCTATGGCATCCATCCAGCCTTCCCCTCCTTGAGACATAGGCTATTTTGCCTACAAGATTTTCACAGTTTGACCTCTTGTGACCCCAGATGACCTTGAGGTAGTTTTACAAAATTTAAGCTTTGGCATCTACCTGCATGCCAAGTATGAGCTTCATTGCATTATCCCTTCTTGAGATATTATAGTTGCGAGATTTGAAGTTTGATTTGTGGTAATACTAATGTCATTTGACCCCAACAAAAAGTATAGTGTCCTATATGTCCAATGTGGTGCTTCTACGTACTAGGTATGAGATCCTTCAAAGAGAGTCTTCCTGAGAAATTGTGTTTACCAGGTTTTCACAGTTTGAACTCTAGTAAACCCACATGACCTTAAATCTATCTTAAAATGAATAACGCTTTTTTACTCAGTATGGGCACCTGTATCTAGGTAAGTGACCCCCCCCCCCGTGTTATCCCTCATGAGAAATAGTTTTTAAAGCAGTTTATAAGGTTTTCGTAGTTTCACCTCTTGTGCTTAGATGACCTTTAACCTCCACCAAAAACTGGACATCCTTCTTTACTTAAGAGTCCATCACTCCTATCTCGAGAAATCGTGTCTACAATTTTTCTGTTTTTTGACCTCTGGTGACCTGAAATGGCCTTCACCAAACCAATCAAGTCTTTCTCTCGAATATAACAAAGCTCTTATGGATACCAAGTATGTGTAAGTGATCATTAGATCATTTGAAGAGTATCCATCATTCATACCGTACTTTGAGATATCGTGATTACAAGCTAAGTCACAAACACATACACATAGCCACACACATACATACAAACACACCAGGAAGTTCTTACAACTCCCTGTACACATATGCACACGCCACCTTCAAACACTGTGTATTCCTTTGACTACCTTGGGCAAGGAATCAAAATGATCATATTTGTCTTCTTTGAGGCGGACACTCCATACTGACTCACAAATGTGAAACACTTTAACTAGAGATGTACTGATGTACATTGATCGACGAAAAGCAGAAAAACCTTACCTGAACCATCTTCAAGAGGAACGTACGTGAGACACCAGTTCGAAAAATATACCCGAACTAATACATCCGTCTCGGTTGACTTTGCTCATGGTCAGCCCATCTTCGTTTTAAATGAATTTTATGCGTATACCTAATATGCACGCTAACTTTTCTTTTTTTCACAGGTTATGTATGGATCAATCGCCGCTTCGTAAAACCATTGTAACAGATTGTCTTTTCAAAAACATGTTCTTTCAGACAGTTACAGTCTCAGTTGCAAGTTAATTCAAGGCACAATTTGAAATAGGCCTACATCTAAAACTAAATTCCAGTCCGTAGAAAAGCCCCATTAGCTTAGCCAAAGCTCAAGCAATAAGTTGTTATCCAAATAAATTCTCTCAAAAACTGACACCATAAGACGGCAATTAGGACTCCAAGTGAATTTGTGACAAACACTTTAACACATGACAATTCTCTTATGTTACATGTGCACAATTCCTGTAGCTTGGCCCTGGTAGGAATTACAATTGTCCTAGGCTCATTGCTACAGTGTGTAAATCTACAAGGTAAATACGTAAAATGTCAACAACAAAAGTCAAAACTACTGATCCGTTTAGATGGGGAAAAAGCCAAATCAATCGGCTGTAAAGTGTTACAGACAGGAATAATACGTATTCATTTCGTTTGGTATATTGTTTCATTTTCTTTAGTCTATTAGGACAACTTTTGAAACTTCAAGGTTACCTTTTTCAGAGATTACATGATCAAGTCTAGTACTCGTCGCTTCGTGTCATTGGTTACAAATTGGAGCACTGTAGTTGTAGTATACAGGTACGTAGTCAATTTTTCCGAGAAGGGGGCTGTTGGGAGCTGGGGAAACTTACGTGAAAAAGGTATACATATTCGACACCTGTTGCGAAGGTAAAATGATCACAAGTATAACCATTTTTCCTAAACAGATTGAGCTTATTCGGAGTAAAGCCCTGTCAAAATGAATCCATGATTCATAGTGTAAGTCTAGGTCCTTTCCCCGAGGTACCGTGGTGGCACTATAGGCGTATTACCGAAGAGCCACCACCAAATGGCGCAGCATACCAGCTGCAGATTGGAGAAAAAGGAACTTCTAGGCCTCTAAACGTGCATCGTAATATTTTTCATTTTAAGAAAAAAGAACATCTGTAAGGTAATTGCGCAAAAATTAGTACAGTTTACGATAGCTGGACTACTGAAGTAATGTTTTCTTATTTTCTTACTTTCCTTTCCCTTTTATTACATCATTTTTTATCCTGTCAAGAACATCTGTGAGAATAGATTATGGTAGGCCAGAATTGCGTCTTAGGGGCTTCTAAACGATAAGTCCACTCAACGTGTCCTTCAGAAAGAATACCGACACAATCATCTATGATTAGTAAGCGTCATGGGCGTCAATCTTTACTCGAATGTAGGGGGGGGGGGGGCATGGTCACTTCTGTCAAAAATTTACTGCGTAAAAATGTTAAGTCAAATGAATGGGTATATTTCCAAAATGTGTGGGGGACGTGTCCCCCTGTCCCCCAGGATTGACGTCCATGTTAAGCGTGCAAAGCAGGCCGAAAATAGCCGGAATTGTTTTGACGTTTTAGTACCATAAATATCTTACCTCGCTTTACATGGCAAAAGTTAACCATATTTGTAAGAATTACCTCTTACTGTCCTTCGTTTCCCTTCTTTTCGTTTACTTTTTAAATTTTTCTACTCACTCGTTAGAGATCTGACCTTAAGTCTCATTCAGGGGTGCGCAACTTCCTTTTTTCAACAAATTGTGGGTCTCAGACAAGATGTTTATCGCGGCAGTGATTTATGTCTGCTTAAGTGATAGTGACAGAAATCTTAACTTTACTAATAGCTCCCTTTCTTGTATTCTCCACACTCCCTGCCAATATCTTCATCAACGATTCTTCCTCTTTTCCGTCCTTTCCCACCCCCGAAACGATGCTTGCCTCTGTCCTAAGTTTCTACGTCTTTCCCGATCCACCTTCTAATGATCAGTATTAGCGGCTCGCCATAAGGGCACTTGCCCCCCCCCCCCCCAAAAAAAAAAGTTTGCAAAGCATGGTCTTCAATTTTTAAAAATAAAAATAATAAATAAAAGAAACATGTTATTCGAGATGGGTTAGGCCCTCCTTTTTCCTTGAGTGGGCTTAAAATCAAGTGAACAACTTTCCAGTGCAATGCGATGGTTAAACATTAATAAAGTGCTTTCAAAACGACATTTTTTCGGCGCACTTCGCGCGCGTTTACTCAGTTGCTTGTTTGCTACTACATATACTTCAGACATCACAAATGGACCTGCCGTTAGTGCGAGCTAAGTTAATCAAAACAAATGATCACGCTGTGATATTTGTAATCTGATTAGCTTAGGCATCATAATGTCATTTACAGAGTGTAACGGTAATGCTGGAGTTAAATGCCCATAGTTTTGCAGACACTTCAGAGCTTTCGGGGTCATTGGACACAACCTATTAGCCGAGTTGATTATCATCCACGACTAAAAGCAGTTTTGCCAGGGTGTCACCTGGCCAGATTAGCATAGGTATCTGTCTACAAAAAGTTGTAACTGGCATGTAGTCTAAAAGTATTGTGTTTCCCATAGAAGGAGAGGTTTCTCTTCCCTTGTCGAAATTGACAAATGGCCTTTTATAAGCAAGAGGTTCTCCACCTCTGTGCTAAAGTATACCGTTTCAATTGATTTAAAATAAACACACCAAACAGTCAAAGCTCAAAGTGATGAGACTTTTGACTAGTGGCCTAGCTATTTGTATGTAGGATGAGACGTCGTTCTGAGTTAGGGGAATTCCCTCCCCCCCCCCCCCTTTAAAAAATTCTTTTCGGAACGGTACTGAGATCCAAAATACTAGTGCTATCATTTCATCGTTTCCAAGTGTCTTCATGCTCGAAATTTTCGTTAAAGAAAGCAATCCAGAAAACCAACATTTTATGGCTTCTTGGCAAAGCTGAAACATATTGTGACGCAATGAAAGAAACAATAAAATATTTAAAGGTGGGGCTCATTTTATACAAATGGATCAAGCCGGCTTGCCCTTCACCTGCCTCTTACTCCACCCCTATGGTAGTACGGTAGCGATCGGTTGATATGGTTGTATTTCTTTTTAAAGTAGTCAGCTCATGACTAACTGCCTGAAATGGTTTTTGAAGAGCTTTTGAAAACTACATGGGACATCGCTGTAATACATAATAATAACCATAGTTCCATAGGCGTAGAAGGCGGGAGGCTGGGGGGCTGCAGCTCCCCCAACAAAATATTTTTGTGAAAATTCGGGCAATATTCTGAGAATTTTTCGGGCACCTACTGAAAGAAAAATAATGCAATAATGTAGCTTAACGGAAATCGATACTTTAAAAAACTTCCTTGGTAATTAAAATATAGTTCTGATTTGGAATGCAACATCACCTATATATTCGGTATTAATTCTCCAGAGTGGTTTTAATGGTTAAACTTATATATTATGATTATCAGTGGTGTATTTGAGGAGCCATAGGCCATGCCCCCGTCACTGACGCCCATTTTTTTAGTACCTAAAATAAAACACTAAATTTTACTTCAAAGGTAGCATATGTGGCACCAGATTGCATGTAAGGACACCTAATTTTTCAAAAATTTTCAAAGGGTAGGGAGTGATGCCTATTTTTTTCTTTAGTACCTGAAATACGCACGGTAATATTTTTAACACAAATTTTACTTCAAAGGTAGCATATGTAGCACCAGATTGCATGTATGGACACCCAATTTTTCAAAAAATTTTGAAAGGGGAGGGGGACACCCCCTCCCTTTAGGCCCCTCCCCAGGCCGGCGATCACACGACATAGTGCCTGCCCACTCCCATGAGAGAAATCTTGGCTACGTCACTGCTTATTATCATCATTATTGTAACGACTTCCCCCAGAATTATAACCAATATGGAATAGGTAGTAACGTGGCAAATTATTTTGTGTAATTGGCATGCTGTGTGATAACGGATGCATGCCTATATGATATGTGTACTAACATTTTGAACGCGCGCGGAGCGCGCGGAAATTTGTGTTTCTATTTTGCGGGCAGAACGTTACAGCCCCCCCCCCCCCCATCAACTTAAGCCCCTACGCGTATGCATACTCCTATTGAGGTCTTGTACTATCCGTAGCTGACCATTATTATTTCGGGGGGTCTTCCGAACCTCCCTGAATACAGACTTGAGTTTGCCCCCCCCCCCCAAACAAAATTTCTTAGAGCCGCCCATGATGATCAGTTCTCTTTTGTCCTTCTGTCATCCTTCACGTTTCGGTCTTTTGCTTCCGTCCTTGCAAAGTATAATTGGCTGTAACCTTTGTTCCATTTCCACGCCTTCCGGTCCTTTTCTCTCTAATGTTTTGTTTTCTTTCCCTCGCGTTTCATTTACCTGTTTCGGTCTATTCTCGTCAATACTTTCCCCCTTTTTTTTAGCCATGTAACGCCTTTCCCTCTCCCTGCCATGCCTTCGTCAATAAATAGAATAGCAATTATTTCTTTCTTGTTGTTTCTGTTTTTGTCTCCTTTCATTTCGCCTTTCTCTCGTCCTTTCCTTTGCTCCTCCTCCTCTTTTTTTTTTTTTTTTTTTTTTTGCGCCGTCCCGTTTTAAATGGATGTTTGAGGTGGGAGTAGGTGGTGGGGGTAACTCTGTCCTCTGCTCCCTTTTAGATACGCCACTGATAGTATGTATGTTCCTTTCATCAGAAAGATGCTTCTTTGGACACAATGATTCTGTGGTCCTAATATAGGCTGTATAAGCAGGGAGCTGTAAGGGATGGAGAAACAACCCTTGTTCTTCCTTTGAGACTAGGTGTTTTGCCAACACTTAAGCTTCCCATTGTCTGGTTCCTGAAATTCCTCTAAAACTGAAAGGGATTAGGCAGTGAAGACAATTGTTCTTGTCGTCTGCTACATCTGAGGGAGCTCATAGCAAGGTTTCCCCCAGTGATATTACATTGCCAGCCGTCAAGAAGAGCAAAATTTATTTCAACTTGTGCCGGCAAGTGCCAGGTTTAAAAGGGTACAGTGTATCTTTTTATTACTTTTTGAACATAAATACATTGTTTGCTATTTCAAGAACACCCCGGAAACGTTTGAAATGTCATCATAAAAATTTAGGCTCCCATTGGTTTTCAAACAGGTATATTCCTTTCTTAATGAAGAAATTAGAATAATAATGGGATTGTGCAACTTAAGAGTGGGTGAACAGTCGTTTTGATAAAAAACGGTGAAAACGTTTCACATTTATCGGCTGCGCAGTTATCTTCAAAGCAACATCTTGACAATGGTCTTTGTTACAAGATTACCGCGCTTTGAAAGAGGGAGATCATCATTAAGAAGGAAAGTCAACAAAACTCAAACAATAAGAACAAAGAGACCTGTCAATCAAATCTGGCTATCTGAAAAGGATTAAATTATTCTCAAGTACATATTGTCTGACAGATTTGGTCGATGTTTCTCCATCTCTCACAGCTCTCACAGCTCCCTGGTATAAGGGTGTTGTGCAACAGTGAGAACAATGCATG
This sequence comes from Holothuria leucospilota, assembly GCA_029531755.1. Taxonomy (NCBI): domain Eukaryota; kingdom Metazoa; phylum Echinodermata; class Holothuroidea; order Aspidochirotida; family Holothuriidae; genus Holothuria; species Holothuria leucospilota. Next base: position 17,911 of record JAIZAY010000932.1, on the reverse strand, counting down.
CCACTCAAGTCTAATGATTATTTGCATGTTTCGAAACAAAGTTGGTACTCATATATATGGACCGTCGATTCTTAGTATGGTTTTGTCCTGTTGTAGAAAATTTGTGCGAAAATACGCTTATGATAAAGTCAGATTTTACAAATCCTGGTTCAGCTTACTCATATGTACCCCTTTATGGCATTTATTATACATTCGAAAAACAGTGTTTAACAATGAAACATTCTCAATTAACACCTTTATACCCCACTTTTTAAGCATGTTTACGTGACAAACATGCACGGGTGTCAAATTCTTAACTTAAATTTCGGTGCAAATGAATAATTTGTAGTTACTAAACAGGTTAAAGTAACAATTAACTTTTCACAATGTAGGTCAAAATTGTTCAGTTACTAATCACGTCCTTACTGTTTTTTGTTTCTTTTTTTACAGTAGCCTACATCAATTGTAATGAAGGTGAATGAAGGTACATTTGGGTTCGGAAGGGAACTTAAATGACAGAGAGTAAGTCAAGCACAATATAAATGCTTGAGGAAAGGTCATTCTTAGCAACACAGTGGGATTTCTTTAAAAAATAATCTGGGTACGCTACAAGAAAATCTGTGATATTGCTCCACTAAACCAGCGCTACAAGAAAACATTCCAACCACCAGGTTCTAAAAAAAAATAATCCTACGCCTTTGACAGTATGTACAGGCACGTTTTCTCTAAACCAAGTTAAGTGAAGCTACAGCGTACTTACAACTAGGTGAAGTCTCATGACTGCTTTGCAACAAAATTATATTGTTTCGTTCAACCCAAAACTAATATGCAGGCCTACCTATTTATATTTATTAGCTATTGCTGACCGACAATATGGATAACAGTATTTAAATGCTCTCATCTCTGATTAGTGATCCACCTTTACTTGATTAGAAAACCCTGCCAGCTTCCATAGGACTAGGGTTGAATAGAAGCTCAAAAAGCACGCCACCTGCAAAAGTGCTACTAAAAGAAAGGTTGAAGTACAAACTTTACAGATCTACGAAAGATATTCTCGAGATTATGTATCAATGTTATTAGATCAGTAGGGGGAAGGTGAAACAGTAGTACGTTCGATCAGAGAACGTGAAGAAACCAAACCTAAGATAGAGCATAGCACTTATCAAAGAAGGAAAAGATAATCAGGAAGGATTTGCTTATGGACCGTAAGTGTTCAGTAACCCGGTCAGCCAGGCGTTCTTTCGCTTCACCAGCAAACAAAATGGCACATCGTTTACAAGTTAAAATGTATACTCTGTTAGTGGATGTATAAGTAAAATCCTGCTTAATGTTGAAGCAGTTGTTGTTGGGACCAACAACAGAAAGAAACTTGTCATTACTAACAACTGGACAAGTACTACGTACATCGTACACGATTACAAGGAAAAGTCCCTGGAGGGTAAGGCTTCAATGGTTGGGGATGAGAGGCCCGAACTAAGAGACCTGAAATATTTTTCTCAGTCATTTCTGAATGCCGTGATAGGTGGTTTAGGGAAAATCTCAGGGCGAGAGGGACCGTGGTTGATGATTTTTGCGTTCCTATGAATAGACTGAATGATAGGACGGACGGAAGGATGATAAGGTATGAGCAAAGGTATTCTAGCAGTGGATTTTACGTTTGCTGTTTTGGGGACCACAGCGATAGCTCTGTTTATTCTTTGAACACGACCCATGGCCTTCAAAAGTACTTTACGCGGGTATTGGCGTTTTTCAAAGGAGTATATTATCTCTTGTGAGGCCTTAGCGAAATCTGTGTCATTAGAGCAAGCCCGTCTCACTCTAAGAAGTTGGGAATAAGGGATGGAGTTGGTGCAAGACAAAGGGTGGTAGGATGTATAAAGTAGGTAACTGTGAGAATCAGTGGGCTTAAAGTGTATAGTTGATTTGATTTCGCTGTTGATTATAAATAGCTCCATATCTAAGGAGAAAACCGAAGTGTTGGAAATACCGTTGGTGAATTTCAAAAACCGTGAAAATGTTTCCAAAACGTTTATAAAGGTCTCCAATTTATGACGAGATCCTAAAGCAACACCGACAATGTTATCGATGTATCTTTTGTGAAAGATGGGTAGTTTGCCTCTAAAGCTAGCAAATAGCTGCTCCTCAAAGTGTCCCATAGTGAGGCAGGCTAAAAATGGTCCCATCATCGTACCCATGGTAAATCCCTTAACCCGAAAAGCGAGAGTTAAACTGAAACTGTTCTGAGTCAACACTAGTTCAGTCAGACGAGGGAAAGTAGTGATGGGAACTTTAGGATCTTCACGTTTGGCAAGGTAATGGCGCGTGGCTTCTAGAGCGCTTGATGGGAAATTGATGTATAAAGGCTAGATACATCCATGGTAAATAACAATCGTTCACCAGGACCCTCTGGAAACTCAAAGTCTTCAGTCAGTTTAAGGAAATGTGGGGTATCCTGGAAAAACGATGGTAATTTACAGTAATGGAAAGAGTACAGAGTCTACGAACTCTGAAATAGGCTCAGTGGGACAACTATAGGAGGACGCAGTTAGTCCAGGCTACAAGCCACATAAACTTGCATTTTGACATTTATAATATTTTTCAACGGTTTCTGGTCAATTTTTAGGTGCTGATTCCAAATCAGGTGGGTGCCAGTTCACAGGCCCGTAGCCAGACAAGGTACTGGAGGGGGGCAATAATTTTTCCAGGGGGGCGAATTTTTTTTTCACGTGGGGCCAAATGTGTACAAATGTATTAAGGCAATGGTAAGATGCAAACTCTCTAGGGGGCAAAAAAACTTTCGGGGGGCTTCGCCCCTGCCCCCCTTAACTACGGGCCTGCCAGTTCATAACTATTGAGCATTTTTACTGAAATGCAAGTATCCAAAATGGCCGCCAAAATGTACTGTTTGGCGGATATCTCCTTTTAGTTGAAACAAATTCTGAAAATATTTAGTCAAAATATACTTGGGAGTGCACATTATATTATTTCCATTAACTATTTGGCAGTTTGGTTTGGTGTATGTGATCTTATAACGTGTACATCGCCTTACCACCGATGCCTCAAAAGTGCACTCTACTCTAGGGGGTTAATTACCACATGTCAGTTTAACAGATGTAGCCAGTTCTGCACCAGGGGTGATTTTTAATTTTTGCAATAATGGGAACTAGTTTTAAAGAACACTTATTAGTGAGGAGTGAGGGGTGGCGTACCTCAAGTGAGAAATGATGCAAGGTAAGGAGGGGGTGCTGTTCGATAAGGTTGAGGTTCAGAGATCGCGGGGTATTCAAGTTTATCATTTTAGAAATTCCGTACACACGAATTGCTCGCAAAGCTAGAAAGGACGCCATTTGATCTCATGGGGTATAAATTCCCTGTATCCATCCCTATAAACTCCCTGTATGTACCCCTCTGACAGAGACTTATGAAATGTGACGGACACAGGCAATGCATATAGATGGAACGTGATACTCCCATAGCTAGAAGGATACTATTTACACTTGACCACATGATTAGTGACATTAGTGGTTTGAGCAAGTACATGAGTTCAAGGTTGAAACTCATTCCAGACCCATTAAGGTTCTCAGTTCATCCCTGCTTTAAAACAGTGCTGCTATCTTACAGTAGAACATGAGCAATGTCAGATGAATGTAACTAATATTGGCCATAGGCTGCTCAAGGTTGGGGTGTCTCACCCCTAAAGTTTAGTCGTAGTCTTTCCACATTCTTTCACGTCCTGAGCGGAAATCATTTCAAGTTCAGAGATTCTTCACAGTACTGTCTATTTTGAAATTTTTCTCATGGATTCATTGCTGATGCAATAATCTCATTTAGGGAATAAAGTCAATGGTGCCCACGTCTCTACATCAGATTCGAACAGGCTATGACGTCACGCATATGGGCTGAGAGACCCGAGGCGAAGCCGAGGGTCTCTGCCTATATGCGTGACGTCATAGCCTGTTCGAATCTGATGTAGAGACATGGGCACCATGACTTTATTCCCATTCATAAATACTTTAATTTCGAGACGTTTAAAAGTGGAAAAGCTTGCTTTTTTAACGATTTTCCATTGATCATGAATTATTCTCCCAAACTGACTAAATTTTCGCAGAGTGCACATAAGACTGCGTATAGGCTGCCTGCTAAAATACGAGCTATGTAATATGTAGGCTATATAACTAGCTGCACGCTATAGCTTTGTCGTTTGTAAGCACATGGCCATAGACCTTTATATGCCAAATAGCAGATCGTGAAGCACCATGGGAAGGATAATTCCAAAATGGCGAGCTTGAGCATTGTGACGATCAACCTTCTCCATGGTAACGATCTACTTTTGCCGTCTGATCATGGAATAATCATTCCCAGAATGCAGTTTTGAAGCGCCCTCTTTCTAATTGGCATAAGGTCTATACTTTGTGACGTCTCTTTTCGACTGTGGATTTTTTGGAATATTTTGAGCGAGGTCATATTTGAAACGATTTCTCTGTTTGAATTGGAAATGTACTCCGCCTTGACAGTTCCATTAAAACTACATTTGGAGGACTTACTAACGTGAGGATATGTGGTTTTTGCGATATTGCTCACCGTGACGTTCAACACATCACTAACGTGCTGCTACGTTGTTGAAAACAAATAACGTTAGGCCAACGTTTGTCCTAGCCTTAACCTAAGCTAATTATCGTTAGGCTACGCTGTTTTCGAATGGTGAGCCATTTCGAATAAGACTCGTACTAGACGAAGTCTCCTTACCCGAGTGTCATTTGGAAGCAATTTCCATCCTGCGATTTTGTGATACAAAGGAGACTTTTCAAATGTGATCTAAAACTGTTTACATCTGTGCACTGGCAATATTGATACTGTTTCGGATATAACCAGCGTGCTTAGCCAGAACAGTTATCATGTGCTAGGGCCTCACGTTAGTTGCTTTACTTGTGCTGTAAGATAACGTTAGACCTAACGTTAGTGGTTGGAAATGTCATCGCAGAGAGCTTGTTCTTTACGAGTGGAACTTAAACCAGACAGATTTCTTTACTGACGTTGAGCTTTTCTTACAAAAAGAATATAGGATACCACAATTTGGATAAGGTTTGTTGATGCAGTACTTTGGATCACTAGGCCTGGGCATATTAGACAGTAGCCCCCAGCCATCGTTTCCATAGCATATATTCTATTCTTCGATCGAAAATCCCCTTCATGATTTTGGAGCTATATTTCTTTGAAACATAGTGCACAGAATACGTGGGGCCAACGCTATCTTTCTGGAATATGAAAGATGAGTTTTAAGGTTAGTGAGTGCTCATCACTCATTTTACAACTGTATTTATATTATTACCCATCCCAGATAAAGGTCTATTACTGGGGTAAGAAATGCTGTATAATTTCTTCTTATCGGCGATGTACCAAAATCAAGCGGACGCACGATAGTTTGACACGCTTTTAAAGCTAACGTTAGAGCCTAGGCCCAGGCCTGTAAAACACCTTACTCAGCGTGAAATCACTTTAAATTCTCTGAAAAGGCCTGAAATATCGTTTGTAGCCTAGAAGCTGATTATTTGTTTGGATGTGCAACATTGCTGTCAACCAAAATATATTATTTATAATTTGGACAGTTACTGAAAAAAAATTACAGTTGAAGGCCCAGGCCTACCTAGCCTATACAAACAAACTGCTTACTGTAGTGTTAGAGCTGTGTTTACAATCATGTTGATCAAAAAGTTGCTCTCCATACACCCTATTTCTCTACACTGGATTAGAACATGGGTAACTGACCAATCACAAGCCAGCATTCTCAAAAAGTATTTATGAATTAATGATGTTAGTAGATCAGGGTTATAACCAGACTTTGCCCGATGAGGGGTCAACCTCGGTTGGGTGGGTGGGGGCGTAATCTGAAGCCCCGTTCAAGGAATGGTTGGAAGGATTGCGAAAGCAAAATGTTTTCGTCTCACGTGTTGAGCACCCCAACAGGAAATCTGGATTTTCTTTAATTAAAAGAAACCTTGAAAACTGGTATTTCTGTTGAGGAAAATTTGAAAAAGTGGAGGTTTATAGTAGAATATAGGAAAATTTGGGGTTTTATTTGACAATCTGTGTTCATTTGGAGCAAAATCATGTAAACCGTTGGGGCCATTGTAACCTTTGGGCATATCCTGATAACATGCTTTATCGAACCCACGAAGGCCCCTTGAAGACCCCAGCCTTCCTCTACGTAGATTTTGCCCCTGTAACCCCACCTGAAGCCACTTTTGCAATTATGTCCGTCAATTCAACAGTAAAAATACAAATGCTTCATACCAAGGGCGGCGATTTTTTCTCAATATGGCGCCATTTTCAAATAATTTAGTGTGTGCAAAATCAAAGTCAGTGGGCGATTTCTCAAATATTGGGGGCATATCCCCTGTCCCCCCGGGATCGCCGCCCATGCTTCATACATACATAACCTTTATCATTTCCTTAATCATCAATAGGCCTAAAGCGTCAACATTAACTGTTGGTTTTTACTTCAAGACTTTTAGCAACCTTCTTTTATGAAACCAGTCAGGCCACTGCTGTTCCCACTCAACCATCTACCCTCTGCCCATCTTAACCAAGTCCCCAACATTTACCATGCTGTCTGATTTGCAACTTGCCTTGGACAGATGTCCAATAGGATCGTCATAGGCGTAGGAGCCTAATTTGATTTAGGGGGGCTGTAACGACTTGCCCGAAAAGTGTGACCAAAATTTTTCGCACTGTTTGCACACGAGCACAACTTTCTGTATTGCGGAGGGGGGGGGGGTGAGGAGGCAGATAACGTGTTTGCCAAAACTCTCCTCCCCTTCGAGAAATTTTTGTTAAGCTTAGGTGCTCTAGATGGATTTGGTGCTATCCTTGAAAAAGAACGTTTGAACGTAACTGTACTATACTTTAATAATGGTCAAGAAATAGAGTGCAAACGATGACGAATGTGCGCGAAGCGCGCTGAATTTTTGCATGACATAGGTATTATTTCTAAGACAAAACTTGCATCTACATCGAAACAGTTTCAGTTCCTCAAAGAAACCTATCTACAAATCACAAGGCGATTCTTCTACCAGACGATTCGTCCAAAGCTTTTAACTTTTGCTGCTGTGCTTCTCCGGGAGTTGTTATCACAAGGCAGTGATAATAAGGACAACATTGAGGTTAGGTCTAAAGCGCACCGAGCGCGTGAATACTCTGATAGTTTGAGAACCATTTGTGATAGAACATGATGAATAGAAACATGATTCAGTCAAAAACACGCACCTCACCCCACTACTACAAGGATAAAGCTTAAACGCCTTTGGGGTGATTCAATGGAGGACATGCGCTCCGTTCCTCAATGTCACTGAGGCATGGAGTATAAACCCGTGGCACTTGCGAACGAAGCTGGCCAAAATTTTGCGTTACAACTGTTGTAGAACCCATCACAGTTGAAAATGCGAATGTGATTGAGACGGTGTTAAAGATTATAACAACAGAACTGAAGATGAAAGTGCGCAAAGCGCACAAAAATTTTGGTAATTTGGGAAAGATCTTTGATAGAAAACTATCAAAATACATCCATTATACGATTGAAACGACACCTCGCCTGCTGACAGAGGATGGAGATATACCTCTAATTTTTGGATCAGTGTCTTGGCCAGAAAACTTTCGTGTAATTTTATTTCTCTAAAATATAATTGTGGTAAAATATATAGTGCGAATCGTGACAAGGGCACGGAAATTTGCGTTAGGTTTCTTTTATTTCCATGACAAAAGTTGCATGCAGACTCTGCACCGAGACATCTTCAGTTTCCTAAACATGCGTTTGCCAATTGACTTGATGCCTTGTCATCTAATAAAGCTTTCCAATTTCATTAACATAACTTTAACAAAAGAAGAGGAAGGGAAAAAGAATTCCCCTGCTTTGCATTCTGGAATGCTGTTCTGCTCTATCACCACACCCATCAGCCTATGCACACGAGCAATCAACCTGATCGGGGGCGATGAAAAGTGTGAATACGTTTAAGACACTATTGATAATAAATAATCAATGACACTGAAAGAGCGCGGAGCGCCCGAAAATTTTGGTACTTTGCGAAGTATCCAAGAAAATGGTGTTGTGGTGCTAACGTTAAACACTGAAACACGAAAATGTCTACGGCAGATGAGAGATAAGCATGGAGCACCGCCTGTGTAAAATCTCTACTATATAATCGTCTTTCCGGGCAGGAATCACTGTTTTTATTTTTTTTTTTCGGGCAGGCGGTCGGGCATGCTTAGAACATTAGTTTAAATTACTGATATAACAAAACTTTATTATCGAAATTTTTTCTTCCAATTCCAGAAAAATTCTCTGTATACTGCCCGAATTTTTTCACAGAAATATTTTTAGGGGGGCTGCAGCCCCCGTCTCCTACGCCTATGAGGATCGTAGCTGGATGTTTATTACCATTATCGAATAAGCATCGGCGTAGGACATCACACCATATTGTGATTAATGTATGAATTTTAGAGGATTCCTAAAGGGGCAACATATGGTACCAAACTTTCAAAGCTGTCCTAAGCTACGGGGGACTTATTTTTGCAGCTGATACCACCTTCAAAATCCCGAATCAGAATTTTACCTATAACGTCTGTTCGAAACGTTCAGATCCGAAATTTTCGTTAAGGTGCAACATATGTTCTCGATGATTCTGTTTAAAATGATGGCGAGGTTGCCTATAAATCTTTTAAACGCATTGCGAACAGCAGGGCTGGATCCAAAGGGGAGGCGTAAGGGAACACTTCCCCCTGTTTGCGGCAAAGCAATGATTTTTGTAACAGAAATTTACATCTCCAACCCCGTCTGATTGAAACATGCACTTTCTGCAGACGGTTACGCCCCCACCTCCTCATATTCTTGGATCCGGCCCTGGCTATTGAACCATTAAGAGATAACACAGAGACTCTCTGTATTTTCTCACGATGGTTCCTGTTTTGGTTGTCCAGTTTCTGGGGTGGATCCGAGAGTTTACATACTTAGGAGTGAATCTATGGGGATAGCCTAAAGTTTGACGCTAGCAGCGTCATATGTACGAAGCCTAGATGTGGTTGGGGAGGAGGATGTGGGGAAATTAAAAAGGACACTGTGATTGTTTAAGGCCATTCTCTGCAGTGTTGAAATTTAACAACTCCTTGACGAATCATTAGTTCGGAACATCCTACATTTAAGGGGCATAATTTGAATTTTTCCACTTCTTACATTAGTCAGATGCAGCCACAAAGTGTGAATTTTATAGTTTTTAAAACTTTCTGTAATTGAACTGATAGAAAATCACTGCATCATGATAATTTGTTAAGCCATTTTTTCATATTTTCAAATGATGCATCACCCATAACGTTTGAAATGTGTAATGTTTTGGCGAAGTAATGCTTCTTTGAGATTAACCTGGTGAGACTGAAAAGTAAAGTAATGAATAATTAAAGAAAGTGATTTTGTCTGTGTCATGTTAATACCTTATAAGCAATACACTGTGTGCATTATAACCGACGAAGATGACTGTGGTGGCTATTTTGTATGATTCTTTTCACGTTGTTACGTCAGTTTCATGTAACCAGTTGGCAGCATAATACATGGAAAGTATTGTTTACTTATACTTTTTTTACATGCAAGTATGATTTGACTGAGGGTGTTCAGAAGGTAATATAACATAACAAAGAGATACGTATCAAAACGTCAATTTTGGCTCCGACTTTAGCATTTTGCATTTAAGCTTTTTGCGTTCTATTAAAGTGCTCCGAACAGTTATGAACTGGCACTACCCTCATTTGGAATCAGCACCAAAACCTTGACTAGAAACAGTTGGAAAATATTACATATGTACAGCACAGGGCTGTGTGGCTTGTAGCCTGTACTGATCTTCTAATTGTTAAGAAAGACATCTAAGTGAGTAGCCTATGCGTTTGCCCTTTACGTAAGAGTCTCTAGGTGTTAACATGTGGGCTATTCAGGCTCATTTAAAGTAGCTACATTAGTGTAGAGATCAAGAGGCACACTTAAAGGCATAACTGAATGTTAAACAGACCATTACTTGTGTAAATTAACCCCCTTGAGCAATTTTTTTCAGAAAAGTGGATATTGAGACATCGATGATAAGGCGATGTACACCCTATAATGGTACATATACTCAACCAGACCACTGAATAATTTGTGGAAAATATACTTTTCACACACTCTGCACTTCCAAGTATGATTTGGCTGAATATTTTCAGAATTTGCTTACACCTGTAGAGGAAATACCCATCAAACAGTACATTTTGGCCTCCATTTTGAATTTGTGCATTTCAGCAAGAATGCTCAACAGTTATGAAGTGGCACCCACCGGATTTGGAAAAAGCACCTAAAAATTGACCCGAATCCGTTGAAAAACATTATATATGTCAAAATGAGCTAGATTTGTATGGAGCGTATCCTGGACTAAGTGGGTCAACAGGGGTTGCCAGGTTTGTAAATTTCGGGTAGAAGATAAACATTAAAAATTTGAGGGAAAGGGTGAATAGGTGCTTTGGCCATGTTAGGAAAGGTGCCTTTGACTCATGAGAGAGGCGACAGAATTTTTGGATTTCATTCGTGGGGTCCTCCAAAAGTTCAACATAAGCTGTTTCGTCTGAAAGTTGTTTCTCGGCTTCTGCGGTGTGGAGGGCTTGTGTCATACGACAGTGGTTCCTCCCTTATCAGCAGACCTAATGATTAGATCCTTGTTTCTCTTTGGGGACACGATGACGTTTTGTTCCCCAAGGGAAACATTGTTCGGGCGTCCAATGAGACTTTTTGGTCTGGAAAGATTAGAAGACCAATGTCAGACCCCAGAACGATCGGTTGTATCGAGGGGTTTGAATTTTGTTACCTTGGACCCCCTCCCTGATGAATTCCCCATCCGTAAAGATGTGTCTGCATTTTGTAGGAGATCTCCGTCTCCGGTTTAATCTTGGCAATGCCGATGGAACGGACCACACTCTTGACAATGTCATCGAGTCAATCAATAAATATCTGGGACATCTCTTTCTACCCAAACCGACCCCCTCGAAAAAGGTTCCCTTGAGGAAGGTCTTAGTAGGTCGAAGAACCGGGGTCTCTACAATATGGGTCTCCACAGTTTGGACTAGAAGAGGATTTCTGAAGCAATGGTAGAAAAATGATGACCATTTCTATAAATTTAAACTTTTAAACGACAAAGCGAGAAGAAGACAGCACTAAGCTGCTGTGACATGCGGGGCTATTCTTATCAACAGAAGAAGTAGATCCGAAGCAAACGTTTGAATTTGATAAATAGCAAGAGTTGGTAGGTTCGGTCGTAATTAAGAAGGAATAACGGGCAAGGGTATTTGCACATCCTAATGGTGGAACTATAATTGATGAAACGTGGCTATATGGATGACGTTTACTTACTAAGGACTCTGTTATCATGTAATCTCGTTAAGGAGACGACGTATCTGTTCGTGGAGAGCGGGGTGGACTTAAATCTACAACTTCAATTTTATAATGTTCTTCGCATTGTAATGAAAGTATATATCTGGCAGAAATAAAATCGATATTTCAAACGAGTCTTGTGTTGTACACCTACACAGTAATTTTCACGTATGAATGCTGCATCGTCCACCTGGCATGGTCGAATCAGTTACTAGAAAGGATGGAGATTGCTGTGTATATTTCATAAACATGCTTGTTATTTAATGCGACGAACATTTCATAAACGTTCTACATATCGAAAGAGTTATCTCTTCTAAAAGTATCTGTTAATTTACATATGCTATTTTCACTCTTTTTTTGACCACGTTGTAGTTGTTTGCAAATTTACATGTTTGAGGATAATGGTAGATTACATTATTTATTTTAAGTTCTCTTTTGGTAATGAAAATTGTACAAGTGGTTTGTCACATTGAAAAATATAAGACTATGTGCTACTTTGTAAGCACTTTGTAGGTGGTAATGTCAAATTTTTACCAATAGTGTTGTTTAATTACGGTACTAAAGCCAACAGCACATTTCTATTACTCTGACAGTTATGATATTATGCAAACCATATATTAGAAAAAGCTGTAGACATTTTTTTTCGTGACGACCCTTTCTTGGTTACATAGTGCATGTTTCCGTGCATGTTTTTCGTTCAATCACGAATTGATAAACTATGCTTTTTGTCTAACCTGAGAAGATTTATAACGAATGGGTTGGGGTTTTTTGAAGAATTTATTTCGTAAGCAATAAAATACATTTCGATGAGTTTTAATAAAAAACAAATGAATTATTTTAATACAGTTTCCAGCAACTGAAATGCACTCTAAATAAACAAGATTGGATAGTTAAGTGTTGTTTGGCTTTCGCTCTTTAAAATAAAAACATATTTGCTTCCACGTTTCATCTCCTTTTGGGAGTATTTTACAGGTTGCATAAATAAATGCATCAGCACAGAAAACAAACAGTATGAGAAATTAGATGGCTGGTGAATGTGTAAATCTTTTGACGGTCCCAGGTTCATGTGTCCACGAGGGTTTCAGGAGGTCACATGGACAAAAGAGGGAGACCAATCAAATCCTCTCCATGAAAACGAAAGTGTTCATACTTTTTTGAGTATGCTTTCTGTGTTTTTAGAAACATTTTGCAGGCGCCTAGTATGGAACTCTGAAAAATTAAAACACCGACTCGTTCGACGCTAGTTGTAATCTCAAGTAATTGTATGTAGATTCTCATGAATTATTATGCCCCACCCTAACATATCTATATTAAATTTCCCTCATATGCTAGTTTAAGAGAAAAACCCCATCTCAGTTACGATAAACATGATTGTCTCAGTTGATTCAACTCATATGAAAAGCCTGTTCTATTCAGCCAGTCTAGAACGGGACCACTGTCGGGTGGTGTCAGCTAAGTCAAAGTTTGTCCCTTGGGGACGTTGTTACTCCTTCAGGGAGCAGAACTCCCTCGGGAGTATTGTTTGGTTTTCGCCCCTGGCTCTTCGCCAGAGAGTTGAGGGGACTTTTGGAAAAAAGCATGTGAAAAGCGCCATCACCTTTCAAGGGATATAAAAAGGAACATGAATGTTTATTTTCCTTAAGGAAAAAGTCCTGTCCATACTTCAATAGAAACTTGTAGCCGAAAATAGTTGGACGTATTGTAGAACTTAAAGAGCATCACTTTAGTAATTGATTAGGGAACTTAGTATCCTTGCTTGGCTGTCTTCCGATAATTCCTCATAATTACTAGTCTGAGGGTGAGATTATTGTATGTTAACCGGTACCGAATGAATTACTGGTTCTTAAACTGAGGTTAACAATTTACGGACGAAGAAGAAAAGTATCGAAAAATTAATTGCACATTTTAAGTGTTAACAATAAGGACTGGCTGACTGGGGAGGGGTAGTCGAGTTAAAAATAATCAATGAGTAAGATTTTGTGCCTGTTTTGGCAAAATTCTATACTGTCTAGTTTATCCAACTGCCTGCTTGTGAAAGAGAGAAACAGAACAATATTTTCTGTCTACGCTGTGAGGCCAATGGTTGTTCAGGGAGGTACCTACCTGAAACTAATCGAGGAGAATGTTTCTGGGTGAAAGTTGCCAGTGATTAGATTATTAAAATTTCTTTGGCAAGAGTTATCATTGACAAGGTATATATATTTGTTGAAAGCCCTTAATGCTTTGCCGATGGAGCGCTGTATAAAAAATATTTTGTTACTACTCTTAGCCTACAACCATGTGTACCTTGCGCAGTGAAAAATAAGTATGAATGCCAATAGAAGCCTAAGCGACGCGGTATACATAGTATGCATAAAGCATTTTAGTTGTGCTGTTGAAAGTTGAGTCAAACGTGGAATCCGTGGAATTACTTGCAAACACTCCTCTCGATACTTCTCTGAAACTGAACTATGTCCATTTAAGCTTGTTATCATTTTTAAGTACAAAGAAAGGTAATGACTGAAAAGCCTCAGTGACGAGGTATTGGTATTGTACGTTCTATGCGTACACTGAGTTTTAAGTTCCGGGTTCAAAGGTTGTTTTAGTGACTTGTGGAGTGCCAATCTTACAATATTGTTACCATCAAATGGGTGCTAAACCGAGAACGACTCGCACCAACATGATGTTTTTCTGCAGGCCTGTAGCTGTTCTTTCCATTTTACCTCTTTTATTGTGACAAGGTCAGTATTAGAAAACTTTGTGTAATTTAAATTTTACGACGGTTGCTTTTACTTGACTATATGCATGTGTGTTCATTAAATTCCGTTAATAGATTTAGTGAAAAATGTATGGTAACTTCTCCCCCCAAAAGGCTAAACAAATTGTTACTTATAACATAGTGTTGCAAAAATTACACACAATGAAATTTCTACCCCTCCAAGTAAATGTAATATGTAGCAGTGCTTTATCTGACTCCACGCTACCCTAGTCCGGGGCGGCAGTTGCGTTTCCAGTGGCCCCAAATTTTGGACAATTGCAAGTAGGGTACATTGTTAAACTCCTAAGCAATCTTTTGGATGGCCAAAACTCATTGGCAATATGTCTGTCAATTACTGGTCAAACTGGCGACAAGCTTAAAAAGTTTGGATACATTTTCGCTTTACCGACATCTTGGACGATTGACTGCTAAATAGCATATGTTTGTCTAAAGTTGAGAAAATTGGTGGTCGCAGGTTTTGCGCGGAGCAGGTTTTGCGCGGAGCAACCACACACTTGACTCGGGTTTGCTTATAGACAGACACTCGTCACCCCAAAGTATAGTGAGGGGGTATCAAAATTCTCAGTTGGTGACTGTTCTTTAATTGACAGCAAAGTGTGAAAATTCAAAAGATGTAGAGCAGCTCACATACCACAAAATGCAGAAAAAGGGCGCAGAGTACACATTATAGCCTTGTATGTTCACCAGGAAATAGCATTAAGCAATAAAATAGGTTTGTGTCTGCACAAGAAGGAACTTTATACAGATGTGTGAAGAGACGCAGGTTGCATACTTGGGAAAATCGGAACTGCCTGGGTTGACGAGATTTCCCCTTTAAAATTTCTCCAAAAAATGAGAGATTAATTCCATGTTGCACTGCAAATTCCTTTTTGAACCTTTGAAATTGCAAAAGTGGAATTCTCGGTCATTTTTTTTGGCCGCAAAATCAGGTTGTATTCCCATAAAATTGTTAAAATAGTAATACGAACTAGTACATATTTGTATGAGATTCGACGGGTTTGACTCATCGCTAAACATCTATCTAATGAGGTTCCAGAATCTTGGGTATTCTCTGTCACGTTCGAAAGAGCGTTTACACACCAGACTTCAAAAATTTTCCTGGATAACTGTAATGCTAGAAAAGAAACGACAATTGTTAGTTCCCAGATATGGCTGGTGTGATTTATGTTTCGACGTACCAAACATCGAAGTATGATTTTACAGTACCCTTTTAAACTGATCGTTTTGGACAATATACGGATCACGATGACAAACAAAACAGGAAAGGCAGATTCTTTTGCATTGATGTTGGGTTGCCAAAACCGGAAATGTATCTATCAGTAGGTTCATTTTGTAACTTCGATTCCGACGGCCAGCGTTTTATTTTAATTAACATGAAAGAAATTTCATAGTGTAAAAAAATTGCAAAAACCATACTTTGCTCATTTTTATAACCTCAGTTGCCAGTTAACCGTTTTAAGTATTACAAAAAGTTAGAAAGGAATAGCTAGATATTATGGGAATGCATAGTGCACAATAATCATTGAAACATACATTGCCCTAGAAGTGGATAAAATATCTTACCCAATAAAGTAATACAATTTCAACAACTGATGGGCACAAAGTGTACCCAACTCTCCTGGGAAAGAAATGCCCAGCATTTATTCACTGACGATTTGACCAACACATGATCAAAGGTTTACCCTATAATTGAGATTTTTGTATACCCAACCTAGTTGGTCATCGTTTGCTACCTTTTGTGGTTGTTGCATAGACACCCTATATTGGGCAAGCAGTTGGGCAACTTTTGGCCAATATTTTTAACAGGGTACCGTGCCTGAACCAGTTCGGATTCTAGTGACGCAAATTGTTTTACAGTATTCAATATGTGTATTAAAACCTAACGTCATTGCTCGGACTCAGTTTAATAGCCTAAGTCGATTACACATTAATTGTTCATTGCTTGTGACCATTCCCCCATACCATTAGTGGCTCGCCATAGGGGCACGGGGGGCACTTGCCCCCCCCCCCCCAAAAAAAAAGTTTGCAAAGCATGGTCTTCAATTTTCCAAAAAAGATAATAAATAGGCCTAAATAAAACAAAACATGTACTTCGAGATGGGTTAGGTCCTCCCTTTTCCTTGACTCGGTTTAATACTAACGAAGTGAATAACTTTCCAATGCAATGTCGCGAAGGTTAAACATTAATAAAGTGCTTTCAAAACGACATCTTTTGCGGCGCGCTTCGCGCGCGTTTTCTAAGTTGCTTGTTTGCTACTATATACACTTCTGATATCGCCAATGGACCTACCATTAGTGCGAGCTAAGGTTATCAAAACAAATGATCAGGCTGTGATTTTTGTAATCTTATTAGCTTAGGCATCATAATGTCATTTACAGAGGGTAACGGTGATGCTGAAGTTAAATGCCCATAGTTTTGCAGACACTTCAGAGCTTTCGGGGTCATTCGATACACAACCCTCAGTTAGTCGTGTTGATTATCATCCACGACTAAAAGCAGTTTTGCCCGGCTGTCACCTGGCCAGATTAGCATAGCTATCTGTCTACAAAAAGTTGTAACGGGCATGTAGCCTAAACGTATTGTGTTTCCCATAGAAGAAGAGATTTCCCTCCCCTTGTCCAAATTGACAGCGCCGTTGGCCCACGAGCGGTCTTATGACTGTCAAATGGCATATTATAGGCAAAAGGTTCTCCACTTCTGTGCTAAAGTATACCGTTTCAGTTGATTTAAAATAAAGACACCAAATAGTCAATCTAAGTTCAGTGTAGTGAGACTTTTTGGCCTAGCTATTTGTATATAGGATGGGACGTCGTTCTGAGTTACGGGAATTGCCCCCTCCCTTTAAAAAATTTCGTTTCGGAACGGTACTGAGATCCAAAATAATGCTATCATTTCATCGTTTTCAAGTGTCTTCAGTGCTCGAAATTTTCGTTAGTTTAAGAAAACAATCCAGAAAACCAACATTTTATGGTTTCTTGGCAAAGCTGAAACACATTGTGTAACACAATGAAAAAAAAATATTTAAAGGTGGGGCTCATTTTATACAAATGGATCAAGCCGTTTTGCTCATTTCACCTACTCCCCCCTATGGAGTAGCGGTCGGCTGATATGGTTGTATTTATTTTCATAGGCGTAGAAAGCGGGTGGGGGGGGGGGGCTGGGGAGCTAAAGAGTCCCGGCAGTCAAAAATGTGTGGGGGCTGAAGTATGCTTCCGCCCCCAAGATCCAAGGGCGAAAACCCCTTGTCTCTTCCGTAAGAAATGTCAAAATTTGCTGTAATTTTCCTTAAAGTTTGTCCAAAATGTTTCACCAAATTGCATCTGAGGACTCTCAAATTCCCAAAAATTTTCCACAGGGGAGGGGACAGACCCCTCCCCCAGGACGGCGATCCTAAACAAGGTTCATCCCCCCGTCTCGAAAAGCTTACCACACTTATGTTTATTTTTAAAGTAGTCAGCTCATGACTGACTGCCTGAAATGGTTTTCGAAGAGTTCTTGAAAACTACATGGGGCATCGCTGTAATACATTATAATAACCATACTCCTATTGTATTATCCGAAGCTTGCCATTAATTTTGCAGGGGGGGGGGTCTTCCGAACCTCCCTGAATACGGACTTGAGTTTGCCCCCCCCCCCCGCCCATGCCCCATACCACTACAGCAATAGAGCATTCGTAATCTTCATTTAGCTTTCATTAATGTAGTATCCGCTAAATTCGAGATCACGAGATCTTACGATAGAT
>JAIZAY010002203.1:0-10893 GCA_029531755.1 Holothuria leucospilota | reverse complement strand
ACTAAAAATTTTGGGGGGGCAATCAATTCATCTTTGTTTGGCCTACTGTACAAAGCAGTAGGGCAGGATCCCTTGAGTTGACCTTTCCGTTGTTTTAAGGTTCATTTCTGGATGGGGGATATTGCCAGACGGGAATGCATAAAACTTGCCATTTTTCAGACTTCTAAAAAAAGTTGGATTCATTCTGGTGGTGCCTCATAGATTTTGTGTGTTGACCTTCACAGCTTTCATGTACTGTATCCCTAGGAGTTCAATTGAGTTGTTTGTCCATTTTTGTTGAGAATTTTACTAGGTTCGGAATGTTAACCTAGGACCATATTGATGGAATATCTGAATGTTCAAAATACTTGTCTCTCTGACATTTAAGCAAAGGGTACTCATGCATTGAATCTATCAACTAAGAAAGCGCAGAAGGGATCACTGCTGATCTCATGGTTTAAAATCTTCCAGTCTAGGCTACATAAACAAGTAAAACAAAAAAAAAAACCCCCCCAGGGTAAACTTAGGCTTAATAATCCCATACACTTTCAGTTAGTTCTAAGATGCTGTACCTAGAAATCCCCAGAAAACATGATCTCTTGGACATATCCCCCAAGCCTACTTAATTACAATGTTTCTGTTAAATTACTACACCCTATTCTTATAAATGGAGAGTCCCCAATCATACAAGGTAATTTTGATATAAATCGGCAAAATATGTATCCCCTGGAAACGTCATCTCTGGGTTTTCGGAGAGGACATACTTTTTGACATACATAATGCATTGAGTATACCTTGAGTGCAGTGAGGATTAATTTGCATTTAAGATGGACACTGTTGGTACTTTTAGTACCATAAGTGGAGCTCAAGTGCTCCTGTTTCTTAAACATAGAAACATAGACATCCCATTTTTGTCGAGAGGACACTTTTTGACGACTGAAAGTCGCAGTGTTGAACTGGTCCATACTCAACTGAATGAGTGCACATCATATCAATACAATGTTTTGTAGGATACAAATTACTGATTTGTGAGGGCAACATTTTTTTTTACTGGGCCATATATCTTGTCAGCTTAACTTGCATGATTTCGAGAGGAACTTTTGATGGAAAATACCACCTTCTTTTTTATGCAGTTTTTCATTTATTAAGTTTGTTTCAATCATTGAAAGTGTAGCATTGAACTAACCTTGCTGTAATTTGTAACTTCCAATCAGGTACTTTCTGTCAAACTCTTTTCTGTATTAGTTATTCATCTGTCAAATGTTTGCAAATTGCAAATAGACGGTGGAATCTGCCAGAATGGCACTGATGCGAATTATTTTACCCCAATTGTGCTTTAAATACCATTTAATTTAGTATTGTAGACAGGACATAATACGGAACTTTTACTTAGTGTGGTTGGTCTTAATGTCAAGTGTATTCATTTTTGTATGGGGTGTCTAATAAAGTGCTTTCTGGTCGCGTACCCTGATTTAAAACACCCATATATAGTATAGTTGTAGGGCCTAGTATAGTGTACTTTCGAACGCCTGATGCCCTAGGCTACGCTATATTTTTTTTTTATTTATTTATTTTTTTTTTTGGCTATTTTCAATCCCACAACACCACGAATTGGAACAAAGACCGGCACTGTCTTATTTAAAATACAGTGATAATAACAGGGTCAGCGGACTGAAAACCGGACTATTTGTCGAGAGATATGACTCTCACTCTCCATAGTCCTATTTCGTGAACTAACCTAACGCACACCAGACAACGCCCTACTTTTCAGTCAACGGTTTCACTTGGTTCTCCATAGTATAACGGCAGCTCTCAACTTTTTCTAATTTGATACTTTACAAATTCATCTCAAACCACAAATCCGTTTTTTTCTTGCGATTTTCTTTAAATGCACAAAGCGAACTTTTTGTATTTTTTGCTGTTGGAATGTAGAGGTCACAGCTCCTGAGGGAGCCGCCATATTGTTATTTAAACAGCTCAATCCGATGCTGGAAAATTTATACAAGATTAGATCATAAATAGTCCAATAATAATTAATTTTTGTACTTTTATTTTTAAATTTTTAAATAAGTAGCTCCAATGGTCGCAACTTACTTCCAGTACATGACAAATAATTTTTCAATTTAATTCTTTTCGCAAACACAGATACAAATTAACTGTCGTCTGCTGTCCGTCGGTTTGCTTCACACTTCTTGTACCCAGTAATGAGTCAAACTTGTGAAGATTTTAAGTTTTGTAAGGATAGTCCCATCAAAAGTCTATTATGCTCAGGTTTTTTGGTCGTTTTTTTCTAGTGTGAATCGCCCCAACAATATTTTCCGTGTTTTCCTAGACATATTCGTCATTAAAGACATACAATGCATCTGTCCACTGACGGAACGTGAACAATATTATCAGTTAGCCTATACTATCGGCCAACTTGTTTTGTTCTTACGTGCCTACGTAGGCCTACATTTGTTCCCAGAACTAGGCTTAGGCTAGGATCCATAGATGATAGAGCAGGGTACTACAGGAACATCCTGCTCTATGGAAGTATCCAATTTTTGACTGCATGTTACTGTGACTGTGGGAGTAACATGAGTTACAGTAGCACATATTGCTGCAGTGATTGTTGATACTTGATTTCATAAATCTTTGTCTCAAACTTGGCAAATTGTTGATACTTGATTTCATAAATCTTTGTCTCAAACTTGGCAAATGGCCTTTAATGGTGACAAAATGCAAGGTAGTCTAGGCTAGTTCATTTTGGTGCAAATAATTCATCCCCATAAGTACATTATGGATGGGAGAGTTTTGACAATGTCAGGGCTGTCACCTTTTAGGAGGCGTGTATCTACAGGGGGCCTGGTCCATCCCTAGATGTTTGCTAGGTCCCCAGAAATTGTGTGTGTCCAAATAAAATTTGTAAGAATTAAGGACTGCGATCAATACTGTGACCCCCCATTTGGTACCTAGGCCCCCACTAAAACTTTCATCCTAGCTATACACCCAGACTGCATAATTTGTCAGTCGCACGGAAGAAGTTCCGCGCGCATTTTCATCATCATCATCATGGAAAAGACGTTGTTGGCCGGAGGCCATTTCGCCCATAAAAATTAGTTAGCAATCATGTCCGCTTTATAGTCAAAATAAAACTCGCTTTGTTTCCAAACTTTGTCAAAGTTTGACTTGAATCCGTTTAAAGACGGTGCCGTAACGACGGGGTTTATTGTGCGCTGCGCGAGTTCAAACATTCTATGCTCGTCTGAGTAAAGGATCTCTGTCTAACATTTTTTAATACACATGGCTTAAGAATTTTCAATGGCGCCCTCGAGTACTGGAGTCAACAGCCCTTTGAAAAAGTGTAGCATTTTCCACATATCGCCAGTGCAATATTTAACTTAGATCATATCACCACGCAGTCTCCTGTACCGAAGAATCATGGCAAATCCAATCTGCCGTACCTCTCATATAAAATTCCCTAAGGCCAGGGAACGCATTTTGGTCGCTCTGCCTTTGAACAGACTCAATTTCTCAATATCCTTCCAAAGGAAGTGGGCGACCAAGCCTGGAAGCATCCATACTCAATTACAGGACGCACCATAGTATTTATACAGCAAGAGTAAAGAGGAGTCAATCCAAAACGAAGGTTCTTCTAATTACACCTAAACTCATTAGCTTTAGTAACAATACTCAGAAATGTGTCTCAAAGCTAGCTCATTATCTACAAAAACACCAAAGATCTTTTGACATGAACTAATTTCAAGGTCCTGTCTTCACCGCCAGCATAATCACCCATAGAATAAGTGAAGTGATGGAGGCAGATCTACTCAACTTAAAATGTGTCACGTATCGGGTGAAAGCGAAGCTGCCGAGATAACTGACCAGTCAAAAACCTCATCAATACTAATTGCAGTAACTCACAATCCTTTTGCGATCCAATTTCTTTTATAAAGCTTAGTATTCGTCCGCAAAAATCTTTACCCTACACCCAGAGATAACTGCCGGCAAATCATTTCCTCTTAGACAAAAACCAGGTCGGGCCCAAACCTCCCTTGAGGTATACCACTCTTAATATCCCCAATCCGAAAACATCCTTCAACTGCACACGCTGCTTACGATTTAGACAGAAAAGATCTAATCCCTCATGTGCATTTCCCCCCAATACATACTTTGGTAACTTAAGGCAATACCGCTGAAGGCACCTTGTCAAATGCTTTCATTAAAGTCTGTATAAACCACATCAACATTAAGACCCGACATCTAGATGATTTTTCAGTCTACAAAAGTTTCATTAGCTGAGAAACACATGACCGTACCTGCTACAAACCATATGATCGGAATAAGTAGATCATATCTGGAACCATTGTTGTATAATCATATCTCTTACAAAAGACTCACAGATCTTACATACAACATAGGTCAAGCTTACTGGCCGATAATTTGAAGGTTTGAACGCTTCCCCTTCTTGAAAAGAGGAGTACTGACCTAAAAAACCTTTCCAATCCTTTCAATTTACTCTGATTTTACCACTGCATTTGGGCACACCATAATTCAGTTTGTGTGCGGCGCACAGATCAGACTCCATACCGTAATAGCGGTGGCAAAACGGTTTACAGTACCTCGGTCTGTCGTCGTACCATCTACTGTGAATGAACACTAGCCTTATCCAATACACACACGATAGGCCATGCAGTTTTGGTTGTAATGTGCTTCCACTTATTCCCACTGAGTAACCACACACAATATGATTATTACCTGCCAAATAGGGAAAATGCACGTAAATTTTGGCATAGTAATGTATGTATAGTGTAAGTGTACCGTAAGTACAGTTACGTACATATAGACTAGCATAGAATCAAGCAGCTTGAGCACGCATCATTGCATATATTATGGTCACTGTGATAAAAATTTCTATTCTAAGTGATTAGACAACATGGATTCAGACGCGGAAGATCTTGTGAAACTCAAATTATCCCGGTCCTTTAGAGGAACTGTCTCAGAATTTAAATTTTTTTTTTTTAGATCGCCGTTGACAGCTGATTTGTGTATTATGGACTTTAGTAATAGGCATTGATGTAGTTCCCACCATCGTCGCTTATTACTAAAGCTTGATCACATAGGTATATAGGACTAATGGTAGATTAACAGTGGAGAATCGCTCAAAGCTTTTTGGTTAATAGAACCCAAAGGGGTAGAATTGATGGGGAAGTCCTTCAAGCTCTGATGTGATATCTGGGGTTCCCAGGCAGGTTCCTATATCAAATCGCATAACACCACTATTTGAATTCCTGGTTGTATATTAATGATCTTCGATTAGTGTCTCTCAATGTACGTCTGTTTGCCGATGTTTAATAGTTTATCGGCAGATTTGATTCTCTAATGACTGCACTAGCCTCCAAGATGATATTACGCACTTTGTGATTGGGTCACATCGCAGATGAATTCAATCATCTAATTTGTCATAAGTTTTTAATACTTTTTGGGTGACCTGCGCTTCAAAGTCAAACCCACCCTATCTTGTGTTTGATTGTCAATGACTTCTTGGTCTAAACATATATCTCAGACTGTTACAGTGTAATAAAGTCCTTGACTTTGAAAAGGAACTTATGGAATTGTTCTCCTTCCATTAGGAAACTGCATAACAAATCTCTCTCAGGCCAAACTTGAATATGCCAGTTCGATCTGGGATCCTTATTGCACTATCCTTTGACTCTATTGAGAAAGTGCACGCTGTGCGCAGATTTGTTAAAATGATTATCCACCGCACTCCAGTGTAAAAGCATGCTAAGATCTGAATTGGGTACAGATCTCGAATTGGCGCCGGACCAAAGTTAGACTTATCCCTATTCAAGGAAGTCATGGTTCATACTCAAGTAATGTTTCTTCATCTTTTCAATAAAGTATCTGTAGAACCGCCATACTAGGAATACCCATACTATGGAAGGGGGGGGTGGGTGGTGTGGATAGAGGGGAGGAAGTGAATAGACTATATTATTCCATCAGCAAACAAGGACTGTTATAGGTATTCGCTCTATCCACGCACCATTCCCTTGTGGAATCATCTTCCACCGGAGTTAAAATCTGCCCCAAGCAGCTTCTGGACAAACAAATGTAATCCGGACGAAGAAGGACCACAGGTCAACAGCCCTTTGGGTGATTTGTGTGGACATCGATCAAGATCAAGATCAAGATATAGTATGTATATGTATAGGCCTATACGTACACATAAAGTTAAATTTATTGTGTGTATTCAGTTTGTAGCGGCACTGGCGCGCAATTTCAAACTTTACCATTACATTCCGCGCGCAGTTAACAAACTATGCAATCTGGAGCTACACCCCTGACTTTTAGTGACTGTGAGAGTGAGAGTCACTGGGAGACTAGTGACTGGTGACAGAGGTGAGTGTGAGATTTGCTGGGAGACTACTGACACAGAGTGCAACCATCTGATCGTGCAAAGTGTCCTGCTGACCAGTTGTGTCAGGATTTTGTCTCACGTTTTTCTGTACCGATTTTCTAAGTTGCCGAAAACGTTACATGTTTGCTGCCCCCACATTGCATCCGTCAGTCCATACGTAGGTCTATGCTATCCGTCAATGCGAGGTTGCTGATTTGTGCTATCTTCCCACATAATGCGTCCGTCAATCTATACGTAGTTCTATACGATCCGTCAATGCGAGGTTTCTAATGTGTGCAATCTGCCAATGCGAAATCCGTGTGATATTCCCGTCATCGCATATCGCAAAATCATCGTTAAAATGTAGGGGCTGTGTTCATACATATGTCATAGCGAGTGTGTCCTTAGCAGCCTTGTGCTCATAGGACTACAGGGGGGGTGTGATACTGAAGTCAGTCCTCGCTCCATATTTATCTGTGGCTCCATACAGAAACATTCGTTAAATTGAGCGTACTCAGGTGGAAATCGTTAATTTGACGGACACAGCTGGCCTAGGTACGGAGGCATTTGTTTGGTTGTTACCTTTGGGTATTGTTAGGGATACAGGTTGCGGCGTTAGGGGTGTGTGCAGATGACATGGAAAACAGAGACGAAGGCAACGGGGGCAAGGGAACGGGCGCGACGGGGGGAGCCCAGGAAGCGCCAAGGCCAAAACGAGGGCTGGACTAACGGTAGGCCGACGGGAGGCCGAGGCCCGACCGGGGGCAGCGGAGTGAGCAGGCGAGCAAGAAGGTGCGACGGGAAGCGAAAAAGCCGGGAGAGAGCGGGACTAGGAACCAGGGGGGCACAGGGGAACCACGAATCCAAGCCGACAGAAAACGGGCGGTCACCAGAAAAGGCAGCCAAGCGGGGGGTAAAAGGGGGGGAAGGATGGAGCACGTAATGCTAGACGGAATCAGGAAATTGTTTGCCAAGTGGTTTGTGACTCAAGACGGAAACATTGGTCCTTGCAGTGTTTGCTCGCTGATGTTCAAACTGTGGCCTCATGTTTGTACTCTGATCTGGGTCATATGAAGTAATTAGACTGCGGTGCAGAAATTATGGTTGTATTACGTATAAACTTCGATCAGTCACGCGTAGCCTTCTGTATGGTTAAACTGGGGGGGATGGAAGATTCAGCTTTTTCATGCACGCGATGATCACCCTGGACAGTTCCAATTCGCCCAACCTACTTACTTCTAGCCATCCACATCTACTAAAACTCACTTATCCAGACACAACCATAAACTTAAAACATTAACTGATTTGGCACCGAAGGTTACTTCAATTAGAGGTGTAAATCTGGCGACAATCTGTGAAAGTGTATATCGAGCGAAAGCTGTCGTCATTACAAAATGCTGGAATACATAGTACAGTAGGTAGCCTATGGAACATAGGCCTAGCATGCGATCTATTCCCTGTACGGTTAAGGTGACCATATTTTGGGGGCCTTAATCAGTGACTTTCTAACGCGGCACCAGATTTGCCCGACGGGGTGGGGGGGTGGGGACAAGACTCCGGCCGCTAGGCCAGCAACCCAAAGACCCCCCAGAGGCGATGATTTGACAAAAAGCCATCAGTAGAACACAAATTTTCGGCGTCGCGAAGGGTGCCGAAATATCTTGCTTCTTTACAAATTTATACTGTAATTTGGTATTTTATTGAAAAATTTGAAATATGATTTTATGAATATGATAATTAAAAATTTGTGTGTTTTATAAGTAAAGTGAAAAATTTAGGGTCTTTATTAAAGAAATCCCTTTCTTGAGCAAAATCAAGGCACATCATTGGGGCGACTGAAGTTTCATTAGATTACCTTTTTTATCGACTGATTAAGGCTCCCCACGAAATTGGAATATTTCGCTCGACTGGGCCAGTACTTTTTTCCCCGACGGTCAGTTTTCCGCTGGCGCCACCCTTGTCCAGGCCCGTGTAAGGAAAATATACATCGTTATTGGCAATTGGCTGCAGTAAATTTGTGTGATTAGGCCTTCAGCAACCAGTAACTAAAATCAGTGATCTCGTTGACTTTCGATCTCCTGTGAATGCAGGAACTGTTATTTGTTCGCGGGGCATACGGACGGGGGTTGGTACATTGGGTGCGCGGTGAATGTGACTATGTTGTTGATGTATCTAGGCCTAAGGGTCTGGCCGACTGTTCAGCTCCCGTTTTTTCCCCCCCCCCCCCCCCCCAAAAGGTACAGGTAGGCTACCAGATCGAAAACACCGTCATTATAATAATTACACAATTCAACAGTTGGGTGTGGACACTGGAGAATAGAAATATCTGGGGACAAATATGGGAAACACATTATCATGGTAATGTTGGATTCTTCGGGAGTTGGCGGGGACATTTGTCATATATGACCGCGTTGTCTCGGGGACGAACACTGGAGGGGGACTGTCCCCGGAAAATCGGGGAAATCATGGTCCCTTACTGTACGTACCACGTATTTACGTATGTATGTAGAATACCGAGGCATACGTTATTAGGTTCTATTGCTGTGTTTGTGCATGAACATGGAGCTGACCATATCTTTTTTGTTTATTATTAATTTACTTGAATAATGTTTTTTGATGAAAGTTTAGCTGTGTTAAATTAAATTGAACTGGGACCTTTGTAGAGTGGCGGCTTTGTCTGGGCGACTTGCATAGGTGAGTTTGGTAAGGCGACTTTGGGATAAGAAAAAGGAGTTTTGTCTATTGCTACTACTTCAACTGAGGAAATCTTTGCTCTCTGCAAACATCCTTATGAAACTTTGTACCTATCAGGCATGCGGTAACATAATGGATACTAAATGCGTGGCATCACACTCGCGAATCTAAAACGGAAGAAAAAAAAAAACATCCAACAGATATATATACGCAGCGTGTGGGGGGATTGAACCGCGTACCGCTAGTGTGTGTCGTATGCCCTACCATGCTCCAACAGGATCACTGAAGGTATGGAAATTTAAATATATATACCTCTTTAGAGCACCTTGCAGAATATATGCTACAATGTGATGGGGTTAGGCAATCTAGTGGGGGGTGTTCTTTTTATGTTATGGTCTTTACGCGGAATGCTCACCGAAGGAGTATGTTTAACTGGGGATCGGCACAGTTCAGTCAATCACCCTTTGCTGCGATGAACGACACAGAAGGCCTAAGTACTGTGGAACTTCGGCGCAATGACATGATTAGGCATCCTAGGCTAAAGCGGTGTTGACTATTCGGCTTGGATTCTCAATCTGGAAATATTCCTGTGTGGTAGCACAAAAAGCAGGCTACATCGAATCTGCTCTGTGCTTGCGCGTATACCGATAATCATCATGGTACGGTATAAGCAGTCAGTTGACTCTACGCACTCACGTCCGTTCAGACGGATTCTATGGAGAGAACGTCATGCCACTAAACCCGCAAAAGATGAGTCAAAAAATAGTAATCCCTTGTATCTATCCTTGCCATAGGCACGTCGGACATTGCTTATTTAGGAGGCCATTTCCCTAACTGTGTGTGTCAGCATAACGAGCCCAGGTTGGACCGCTTGACCAAGACCCCATTTTACTCCCAGAGGTGACGTCGCCAGTGATGTGTCGTTCAGTAAATGCATCAGTCGTAATTAGTCCCGTCATAATATGATACGCATAGCTGGTAGGTTACGGGTTAAAAAACCTACGCCTTATGGGGGAACCCTAGGTTTGTAAGAAACACTCCTAAATCAAACCATAGGTTATGATTTCTTTGATTTCATTTTAAACGATAAACTAATATTTGTTTCACTGAATACTTTGAAACAGGTTGTTCGATACTATTGCTTAGTTGTGAATCTAAATAATACTTGTTGGGGTGAGTAGCACGTTTGTTTGTAGTGCACTCAACAAAACGGTAAAGAGCGATGAAGGCTTCGAAATTAGACTTAGTACAGTCTCTCGGAAGGGATTAAAAAGCATATTTTTATAAGGCTTCGAGAAGATTATATTAGCAATCTTTTGTTGTCAACTTACTTGCATATATTGAAATTTATAAAATGGCATTATTGTCAGAAGAAGTGCAGGACTACAAGACAAGAGATGTCCCATATTGGACCCTAACGACTGTTGTCAAGTCCAAAACACGACAGACATATACTTCACTATTCCGCTCGTAAAAAGCACAGGTGCCAACACACTACCCTGTGGTATACCACTACAGGGGCACTACTACATGTGGGCAGAGAAGTGTGTCCTTAATATTCTTCTGTCTTCGAGGTTGCTCAGGAATCAGTATCCAGCGTAAAAACATTGCCACCAATACCGGATAACCCTTTAGAGGTTCTTTTGAACAATCCATGGTGTGGTACAGAGTCAAAAGCTTTGGCAAAGTCCAGGTAAATTGCATCCACCGGCACACCCTCATCTAGATATTTAGTCCAAATATTAACAGTATCTAATAGCTGGGTCATACAAGAGCGACCTTTATAAATCCATGTTGGGACGTGATAAATGTGGCATGAGATGAACAATAAGGTGGTCTCT
>JAIZAY010002201.1:0-10896 GCA_029531755.1 Holothuria leucospilota | reverse complement strand
CATTTTTTCTTCAAATAAAATTTTTTTTTAGAACATTTTTTTTTTTAAATTCCCGGCCCAAAAGATGGCGGAAAAAAAAAAAGGGCTGCTTAGGGTTATAGTAAAAATGTAGCATAAAAATAGAAAATAACTTGAAATCTTTAAAAAATTTATTTTAAACACTTTACATCAAAACCTCTGTCCTTTTCTTTAAAAACTATTCAAAAGTTTATGGATAAATTTTAGGTTAAAAAGGGGGTGTTACAAATATTTTTTAAGGTTTAATTTGCCTATTTTTTGAAAAAAATTCACGGGCCGCCATTTTTTTTTTTTCCCCTTTTTGATTGACCAAAATTTCCCAAAAAGGGTTTTAAAAAAAATACCTCAAATTATTGGGCAAAAAATAGGGCCAAACATAAAGAGCAACGCCCAAAAATTTAATTTTAAAGGAATTTTTTTTCCCTATGTTGTGATATATAAAATTTTTTAAAAAATTGGGGGTTTTTGGGGCTTTATCCGCCATTTTTAAATTGACTCAGATCCTAAAAAATTCCAAAAAAATTTTTGGGCATTTTTAAACAACGGGAAAAATGGACACGGGTTTTACTTTGCCTGTTTTTTCCAAAGTTTTTTAAATGAAAAATTTTTACTATTATTATGTTATCCTGGCAAAATTTATTCTTTGGCCGCTTTTTGGGTTTTTTTCCGCCACTTGGTTAACAAAACCCTGACCAAAATAGTCCTAAAAAATTTTTTTGGGAAAATTTTTTTGCCCATAAAATATGCCCAAAGTTTTAACAAAAAATTTTTGGGAATTTACTTATTATTATTTAAAAAAATTTAAAAATTTTTTTGCCCCACCTTTTTTGGGAAAGCCATTTTTGAATGATGAAATCGAAAGTGTTTGCTTTTACTTCTTGATTTCGGGGTCAGGACCCATAATTTTTAAAAAAAATATTGGGTCAAAGATTTTCGGGGGGGGGGGTTTTGCCCCGGGGTTCCCTTTTGGCCCCTGGCCTCCCCTTTTAAAGGAGAAAAATTTTCCACTACCAGTACTGAAAACCGCACTAAATCCGTTGGGTTTTTTTTTGGGACTTGGCGTACCCACTGGGGGGGTTTTTTGGGGGTTAAAACCCGGGCCCCATGCCCCAACCCTTTAAAAAAATTTTTGGAAAAAAAACACATATCCTATAAACTTTTTACTTTGAGGCACAAACTTGCCCCATTTTCCCTCTGGAGACCAAAAAATGCCGTTTTTTTTCCCTCCCCTTGGGCCTTTTCCCCGTGTCGTACCCCAAAAACCCCCCCTTTCACTTTCCCTTGGCTACGCTACTGGTTTTGGGAATTATCCCCCTTTTTGATTAGTTAAACGAAACCAAATAAAAATGTTTACCCTAAACTCTCTGACTCAGGGTTTAAACTTTCGTCAAAAATTTTTTAAAATTCTCATTCATTTAGGTGACTAATTTTTCTTCCTTTTTGAAATTTTTTTGACCAATAAATCGTCTATGACTTCTCGTACACACTGCTGATACTTCCCTACATATCCCGCGTTCCCCGGGGTTTGCTTACTAAAATGGCGGATAAATTCGCCCCATGACTCTAAAGGTTTTAGAGGCCCAAATAACCGGTCCCTTGGGGCCTACGGCCTATAAATTTCCCTTTGTGAGCCAAAAGTTCTAGCTACCTTACTGCGTGAAACCCTTTTTTCTCACTCGAAAATTCCCCCACAATGATTTAAATCCTGCCGCGCGCTTTATTTTTAATTTTAACGAAAAGGAAAATTTTAAACAGCGATGATGAGTGAAGGTCGCCCCATAAAAGTTTTAAGTTTCTGGTTTTAAAATCAAACTTTCCTTTTTAAACGGCACGTTTTATGGGGGAATCCCGGATGTTTTATGGGGGGGGGGGGGGGCAAAAAATTTCCTGACACTATTTAAGGGAAAAACGGAGCGCCCCCCAAATTTATGGGGCGTCCCGAAAAATTTTGAAAAAAAATAACCCTTTCCCAAATTGGGGATGAAATTTGACACC
The DNA here is from genome assembly GCA_029531755.1 of Holothuria leucospilota. Lineage (NCBI taxonomy): Eukaryota > Metazoa > Echinodermata > Holothuroidea > Aspidochirotida > Holothuriidae > Holothuria > Holothuria leucospilota. Next base: position 8,883 of record JAIZAY010002201.1, on the reverse strand, counting down.
CCCCCTTGGTAATTTAAGGTTTCATTTAACATTCCCATTTTTTGATTCTCATGTTTTAAAATTACAAGGAAAATTTTACTGTAAAATTTTAATTTTTGAGGGGAATAAATTTTTGGTTTTAAAATTTCCTTTTAAAGAGCTCTTTTTTTCCCGTGTTTGGGGTTTTTAAAGACGTAGGAAACTGTTTTTTTTCCCCAGGGGGTTGGGTTGAATCTTTTTTTTTGGGGCCCCCTTTCCCCTGGGGGGAGGGTCTTTTGGGGGGTTTTTCCCCTCCCCCCTTTTGACCCCCCCCCCCCAAATTTTTTGAAAATATCCCCAGGGGCCTTAAAACGCAAATTTTTTTTGTAATATTTTGCAATTTTTTTTGGAACTATTTTTTGCTCTTTTATTTTTACGAAAGTTGCTTCCCCCTATAATTTAGGCGGACCAAAATGACCAACTTTTTTTTTTTCCCCGTTTTTTTTCAGTTCAGTAAACTTGGGGAGACGAGAAAAGCCCAAATTAAAAAGAATTAAAAGTTAAAATTTGTTTTTATAAAAAAGAAAGAGGTCAAAAAAAAACCTTTTCGTGCTATAAAAACTATCAAAATTTTTTAAAGGAAAAGTATAGTAAACGTATCGTTGCCCCTGACTGCTCAGGGAAACGTTGATAATGGGTGGGCTAAAAAAAAACACGTACTCACACATTAAAAAACCCGGGAAATTAAAAATTTTCCCTTTTCCCAAAGAAAAACTTTTCCCCCTTGAATTGCAAGCAAAAAGGGCCAAACCCCGTCTCCGGGGTTGTCGATAGAAAAAACCATAAAAAAAAAAAGTGGCGCTAGCAAGGTTTTGGGTTTTGGGGGGGGGGGGGGGCACTACAGAAGATGCCTTAACGAAAAAACCCCAAAAAAACCCAGAAAGGGCCGGGGTAAAATTTTGGCATATTTGCATCGGTGGCAGTTTTCACCCGGACAAACCTTTTCCCTTTTCCACCTTGCTCAGATGATGTCCGGGGGAGGGGGGGGAGGTCTACAAAAAAAAAAAAGGGGGGGGGTCTAAAAAAGGGGGGGGCCCTCCCCCCTTTTATAAAAAAAAATTTTTGTTCATTTAAAGATGGCTTTGAGCACAAAAGGGGAACTTTGAAATTTTTTTAAATTTTATTAAATATTAAAAAAAACCCCAATTTATTAAAAGGGGGGCCCGGGGGGGATTAAGGTTTTACTGTAAGGGGGGTTTGGGTGATGGGCTTTTGAAAAAGTAATGGGTGTCCCCCGGGTTCCCAAATTACAAAAAATGCAAAAAATAAACTATTTTTAAAAAATCAAGTGGGGTTTTTAACCCCTAAAAACCCCCCCTTTGGGGTTCCCCCACTTGGGAACAATTTCCCCTTGGAAAAATTCTCTTTTGGGGAAAGGTGGCTTAGATGAAAAAAGGGGTTGGTATCTTTGGAAAACCCTTTTTTTTTTCTTTTTTAAAAGTTAAAATAATCATTAAAGGGTGAAACTTTTGGTTTTGAAGGGGGTTTGGTTATAAGGGGAAGACCAAAAAAACCATTTTTTGGGGGAATTTCCCCTATGACAAATTCCCCTTTTGGAATATTTTAAATTACTTTCGATTGTCTTTTGGTTCGGGGCCCCTGCAGAGGTGGGAGTTTGTCCCTGTTTATTAAAAGAAAAAGGGTGGTTTTTAGTCAGAATTATTGCCCCAAAAACTTGGGGTTTATAAATTTTTAAAGGGGTTGGGGTGGGGGCCCTTTGGCCCAAAAATTGCGCAAAAAAAGGGGGCGGCCCAAAAAAAATTTTGTTTCATTTTAAGAAAATTTCATTTTCCATTCCAAAAAGGGTTGCGGCAACTTTTGCACTGAGACGTTTTTAAATTCCTAGCAAAAAATGAAAATGATAAAGAGGGAAAACCCCCCTCTGCCTATTAATTGGGTTTTTAAGTTTTTCCCAATTTTCCCAAAATTAAGTTTTCCCCCCTAAATTTCCCCACTATTTTGCATTTTCCCAATGTGCGCTCCCCCCAAAATGACTCCCCAAAAAATTGTAAAAAAATAATGGGGAAGAAAAATTGTAAAAACCGCCCTCCCCATTGTATAAATGCAAAAAAATTTTTTGAGACGGTAGGGTTATTAAACACAGCCATGCGCTGGGGGGCGCCCGGCCGCCGGGAGCCGGGCGGGCAAAAAATTTTTGGTATTTTGGAAAAAAAAATTTGGGGGGAATTTTTTAAATTTTGAGAACGATTTTTTAAAAAAAAATGATTAAAATAGTTTTCCTCTTTCAGCCCGGGAAAACCCGCCCACCCCCCCCCCTTTACCAAAAAAATCTATACCCTTAAACCCCTTTTGGGTGGCTCTTTTAAAAAAATTTGGGAAAATTTTCTAAAAATCAATTGAAGGGAAAACCGTGCCCCCATGCCCCCGGGGGGCCGGCGCCACTGATCACAAAACCCAATTTGCGGAATAGGGCACCCCCCTTTAAATTAAACGGGGGATATACGCCCCTCCCCCAAAAAAATAGAAACGATTCGCCTTTTTTTTTCCCTGAAGAACCCCTTCTTCCGGGGGGGCTGTCTATGGGGGGGGATCGAGGGGAAGAAGTCTTTTAACATTCTGTGAGTTTTTAAAAAAGGGGGGCCCCTTTGAAAGGATTTTTTTTAAGTAAACCCTAGAACGGGTCTGAAAGATACACCAAGAAACATAAAAAAAATCGTCATAATTTCGACGGGGAATTCCCAAAACGAAAGTTCTTTTTTTAAAAAGGGGAATTAAAAAATTTTTGGGAAACCAAAGGTTTGGGAGGTTTAAAAAAAAGAAAGGTTTTTTCCTTTGCAACTAAATTCCCAAAAAAAAGGTCCCCAAAAAGGGAAAAAATAACGAAAAACAATTCAACGGGCCCAAATAGGGGGGCCGAAACAAAAAATCATTTATTTTTTAAAAAAATTTTGTTTTCCGAGAAAAAATTTTTTCCCCCTGCAGAAACGCAAAGATTAAATGATATTGTCTATGATCTGCTCTTAAAACCCCTTTTTGTTTATTGAAAAAAGGGTTTAAGAAGTTTTTCCCCTCTATTTCCCTGTAAGGAAAAATTTTCGGAAAAATTTCCGCGGACCCCTCTAAAATAATTCCTGGATTAAGTCCTAAAAAAACGAGTTCAGCCCATGGGGGGTTTTTTTTTTATTTAAGCGGTTTTAATTTGCCATCAAAAGGCCCCTTAACTAAAGGGTTCCCTTTCTGAATCAAATCCCCAGGGAAAAAAAAATGCAGTTTGGGCCCTCTGCATAAAACTTTTAATTTTTCTCAAAAATTTGGGGGGCCCCTTATAAGGCATGTCTAAAGGTTAAAAAAAATTTGCCCCTAATACGGGCTACATTCCTTTCAATTCCCTTTAAAAATGGAGAAAAACTTTTTTTCGAACAAAAAAAGAGGAAAAAACCAAAAAAAAAATTTTGTGAAAACCAACTATCAAGGGCTTTTTCCAAGCCCCAAAAAAAAATTGGGGCCCCAAATTAAAACCAAGGGAAAAGTTTTCAGAAGGCCAAACGTTTTTGTACTGGGCGAAAAAATTTTGTAATAGAAAAAAATTTTAAAATGGAACCCCAACCTTTTCCCCTTAAATCACTACCCTCCCCCCTTTGGGAATATTTAAAGTAAAAAGTCTTCGGGGATTTTTAAAACCCTTTTTAGTCAAAAACCCTTTTGGGGCCCATACCCCTTTCCCCTGGAAATTTTTTGGCCCACCCCCTTACGTGTGAAACAATTTTTTTAAAAGGGTCGTGGACATCCAAACCAAAAAAAGAGCGGGTTTAACTTCCCAAATTTAAAAAAATTAAGGTCCTCCAAAAACAAAAAAACCTTTTTGGGGTTTTTATTTCATTTAACCTTTTTTTTAATCTTTTCCCCAAAAAATAAAAGGGGTTCAAAAAAAGGTTTTGGAAAAAGGGGCTAATTGCCAAAGGGCAAAAATAAGATGTGGAGGGTTTGGCCCGGGTATTATAAAATTTTTTTTGTTAACCCAAAAAGGGGAAATTTGTTTTCCTTTTTTAATTTTAAAAATTGTTTTTTTCTTTGTTAGCCCCCAAAAAACATTTTTGGTTTGTTTGATATCAAAATTTTTTTTTCAAGGAAAAAAAAATTTAAAAAAAAAAAAATTTTCTTTTAAAAAAACCCCTTCAGGGAATAAAAGCAAACCAAAAAGGGGTTTTTTAAAAATTGGGGGGGTTTTTGGGAAAAATTTTAATTAAGAAAAAATTGGAAAGGGGGAAAGGTTATTGTTTAAATTTTTATGCTATTTTTTCAGACCCCTTACTTTTAAACAACACGTGATGCCCCGGGAAAAAGGCCCACGACAGAAAATTTTTTGCTATTTTTTAAATTTCCTTTTTTCATTTTCTGTATCCCCCTTTTTCTTTTTTTTTCCTTTTTTTGTTTTTTTTGGGGGTTTTTTTTGGTCCTTAATTTCATTCTTTTTCCCTCCCTTATTTTTTCTATTTTTTTTTTTTTCCCTTTTTTTTCTTTCCCTTTTTTCCTTTTCCCTCTATTTCTATTGTGTTTTTTTTCCTGCCTTTCCCGGGGTGACCCCCCCCGCCCCCGGGTTTCCCCAAAACCCTTCCTAAATTAAAAATAAGGTTGGCTTTTTTGGGAAAATTAAAAAAATTGGGTGCTGACCAAGTTTTCAATTTTAAAAATTTGGGAAGGTTTTGGGGAAACCCAGGTCCACATGCATGAAAAGGTGGGGGAAAAGGGGCCCCTGATAAAATTTAAAAAGACCTCAATTTTGGGTTTAACCTTTGCAAGTGGGAAAATTTAATGTTGTCTGTAAAACGTTTTTCCTCCCCCCCAAAAAAAGGGGGAAAAAATCATTTTTTTGGAATTTTTGAATTTTGAAAACTTTAAGAATGACCCAAAAAAGGCCCCAAAAGGGAAAGGGGGGTTTCCGGGCCGGGGGTCCCCGGGGAAAAAAGTTGGAGGACCCCCAAGGCCTTTAGGGTTCAGCCCTTGGTCTTTCCGGGACGGGTTTCCCCAAAGGGGAAACCAGGCCCCCAAAAGGGTTTTGGAAAAGCTCTTGGGGTTTTATTTAGAAAAAAGGTTTTAAAAAATTTGGGCATTGGGAAATGCAGGGGAAACTGGCAACAAAAAACCCTTTAAATACGATACCGCACAAAAGATACGGGAAAAATTTTCCCAGTTTCCCTTTAATTCTCGGGGATGGGTGGGGGGGGGTGGGGGTGGGGGGGGATGAAATTTGGGCCTTTAAATTCAAAATTTAAAAGAAACCGATAAAAAACCTTCCTCATGATAAAAAAGGTTTAAAGGTGGAGAAAAAATTTTGATAAATTAGAAAAGATTCCCACGGATGGGAAATTAAAACCCATGTTGTGCCATGGCAAGTAATAAGGACAAAATTGGCGTGTCAGATGGATGCATGCGAAGCCCCAAGAAAAACAGCATTCAAAGACATACGGGGAATGTTTTCGTTCATTAACATTTATGCATTAGGATAAGCATTTTTACAAATGCAATGCGCATTAAAAAGACCTAAATATCAGAGTTCTACTTTTGTTTTTTTTTCCATAACAGTCTTATTTGAGCTAACAACTATTGTCAAAGCGATGCATAAGTATGTCTTATAGAGCTTACACGCGTAGTCCTACACCGTACACAACTATGTACCTTAGTGCAGTAGGAGTCGATCGGTATCTCAAGTCGGTCAGCACTTTCTAGATGAATAGTTGAATTGCGTTTGCAAGATGACGAACAATGTCTATGTAATGTTTTCTTTTGTGAATAGTAAGCAAATACGGTAAGCTATATGCTACCTGGGCACGTTTTGTAACTTGCGTAAACATTCTTTGTGAATCCGGGAAAGAGTGCAAATCTGGCTCTCAATGAATTTTTGTGCCACACTTAATTTTATTGTCTAAATTTGTTTATTTGAATGTGCTGAATTCTATACCTAAGGCATTGATTTCAACCATAACGTTAAATAAGTCAAGAGGAGATTTTAAATTATTTTAAAGTAATAAATGCATACAAGGTTCTACTAATTTTTTCCTTCATTTGGTCAATGTAGAGCCTTATTAGAGAAGAATTTTCCAAATGAAATGTGACCGCCAGTTTCAAATTTGAAACAGCGGCTGGATCTGCCTAGTAGGCCCGGGCCCCTGCCCCTCGGACACCGAAAAAAATGAAAGGGAAGAAAAAAGGAAATAAAGAAAAGAAGCCAACAAAGGAGAGGAAAATTTCAGAAAAAATTCCTAAAAACGGTTTTTTCACTATAACTTTCCTGTGGGTGGAACTTCCATTTAAAATTGTCTTTATTTAGATTAGTTGGTTAGTTAAATGAGGTTTAACGTCCCAGTTTCCAACCAATTGGTTCAAGTCGAGACGACCACGGCCTTTTTTCCAGTTGTGGCTCACTGGCTTGTTTTCCCTACTCCATTACTTATATTGAGCTCCAAGCACAAAGGCAGTAGGTTCCATTTTTAAAGTCTTTGGTATGACCCGGTCAGGATTTGAACCCTAGACCTTCCGGCTGCAAGTCGGATGCTCTAACCACTTGACTCATGTGTATAGGCATCATTATGGAAGAGCGAAGTTTGTAACTTGTGAGTAAGGAAAATTCATGGAGCCTCCCAATACTTTTCAGAAGGTACACGTGTTTGAAAAATGGAATGAAATGGTCAGAAAATGCCTCGAATTACCTTGCAGAGCATTTAGAATCCAAAGTTTTCGGGCCGCCTTAAGTGGACCCAGACCTCAACGGCCAGGGCTTTTCTCCCGCATTGTTTCTGGTCAAGGTCATGTCTTCCACTTTTGAGAATTTTTGACCCCCTTGGTAAATGCAGAGCTGTAGCCGTACAACTGTGATTTGAATTCGATTAATTGGAATCTAGTACTTTCGGAGTGCCAAATTTTCGGCCCCTCGGCCCCACCCATGGTGAGAATGAGGTCGGCTTTGGTCCTATTCGGCTACCCTCCTAAGAAAGTGCTATAATGAAAGTGTTCTAGATTGTCAACTAAAAGGAATAGGCTTAAAAGTGATCGGCCCATTCATTGCCTAGAATGCACGCAAAACGAGTCATGTCGTTACTGCATGGATAGCTGGGTGTCCCTCTCCGTGAGGTGTAACAAGATCAATTTGCATACCCCTTCATCATTGGCACAAAGGATTCACCATCCCTGTTTCATGCCCCCCCCCCCCCTTCGTGATTACCCGCAACATAACAAAAGAGCTCTCTCTGATCTCTACCTATAATTAATGCATCCCAAATTGCCAAATTGGCCAGTCTGCCAAAGAGTGTGGCAGGTTGTAAGTGATGAGCGTATATAAATTAATAACCCTCAAACCCCAAAACACACCTATAACGAGGAAGCTAGCCCTTTAATGGTGCAGAATTTGAGTTCATTTAATGGAATGTTCTTCAGAATTCACGAGACAGATTGTAATAATCTGTACTCGGCCATTAACATTAAATTTCATAAAATCTGAAGTGAAACAGTGGCGTTGCCAAGATGGGGGGGGGGAGCAGGGATACGTGCCCCCAAACGATGGCTGTGCCCTCGTGTACTGCCCCAATGAGATTTTGGGTATGAAAAGCATTATGAACAAACACGCCGTTCATGCATACACTGATATGAATTCGAGGACCCACTACCACTTTAACAGTCAATCATGATGCTGAAATTGAACAGTGTTTTCAAAACTTCAATTTTGCGGCACGTAAACTATGTGAAGGGCTCCCTTATTGAGAGATGTTGTTTCAAGCTATTGTTTCAACACTTATTTTCAATAACTATAGGACTAATGCAGCCGTGAGTCCTCTCCCTTTAAAACAATTACCGCACTGATTATTTTTCAGTCAGAATTTATGTTCGAAAACTGATAAAAATTGCGATTTACGTTGCCTTTTTCTGTTTATTTGAAATACTGGTGACTTTAAATTTGCAAGGGGGAACTCTGCTCCCCTAATTCTTCGTCAAACACACTCCAGGGATCGTGGTGTGGTGATACCTCCGAAAGGAGTGTAAGAACTTGCACAAAAATTTCATACCAGATTTTCCTTCTCGCTTCCGCGAGCACCAGGGTGGTCCGGAGGGCGCCAGCACCCCTTTTTTCATTTCTTGCTAAAGAAAATGCAGGAAATGTACAGTGACGCCGGCACGGGGGGCATGGGGGCGCGTGCCCCCATGAAAAACTTCTGAAAATTTTCAAATGATTCCAAAAGGTGTTTAAGCTATATATTTCTGTCGGGGGTAAGGTGAGGTGTGTTTTAACCAAGTAATATCTATTGTAATCTTTTTTATCACAAATGTTTCTCAAACTATCAGAATTTTCGCAAATCCTTCGCAAACTATCAAAACTTTCGCGCGCTCAGGGCGCTTCATACCTTACTACAATGTTGTTCCTATTACCAACATCTTCTGATAGCAACTCCCGGGGAAGCACAGCAGCAAAAGTCGAAAGCTGTTCACGAATTGCCATCTAAAAGACTGGCCTTTTGAGTGGCATTTAGGTTTGTTGGGCAATTGAAAGTGTGTCGATGTAGATTAATTCTAATTTTGTCATGGAAATCTTATTTAATGAAAAATTTCGCCCGCTTTGCGCGCATTTGTTAGCCATCTCATGACCATTATTAAGGTAATAATACATGGAACTATAGTCACAACATCTGTAGGGGCCTAGCATTAATATGGGATCTTTCAATATAATTTGTTGCAGCATGATTTTTGAAGGTTGAAATTACGTATTTGCCGTTATACATTTCCCAGAAAATGTTACCAAGTGCTTTGCGCGCAGCCATTATCGGTATAGATGGTGACTTTTAATACACTTGCGACAAAAAAGCATTCTGAAACGCGCTTGTTAGTCCTTCACCCCTTTTGCTATACCTATTAGGG
>JAIZAY010002199.1:0-10900 GCA_029531755.1 Holothuria leucospilota | reverse complement strand
TTTTTGGACTGTTCACATGTGTTTAGTTGCAAAAGATACTTTTTAGAAGAAAACTTCTCATCTAATTCTGGTGGTTTACTTGGTCCTTGGCGTTATGGATTCATTGATAACGTAGTTTCGATGGTAATCTTATTGCATTTCAATGAAAATTGGTCTCCATTTCTGTGTATTGCTGACTTTAAAGACATTTCCAAAGCACTTTTACATGCATATTTTCGTATGAAACGCGTTTACGTTTAAACACTTGTCACGCAGTTGAAAGGCATTTTGAAACACTTTGTCATTGAAAGTGGTTAAGAAGCAATATAAACCAACGTGCTGTTGAAATTGTTAGAATCTACGGAGAATGTGACATTATATCCAATAAGTTGTAAATATACTATTTGAAATTATTACAATGTAAATTCTATACTAAACTACTCCGTTACTAGCAAATTGTACGTACTTATCCTTTACTATTTATCAAGGCGTCATTTACATGATTTGTGGTAAGGGGATGAATATCGGAAAAATGGACGGTACTCAAAATCTATTGCAACACACTATTGGCACACTATTGGTATGCAAACAAAAGAAACAATGTCCTGGAATGTGATCAGATCTTTAATAACTGGAATGCAGTATTGCAGTGTTGTTTCAAAAACAACTTAAGTCAAACCAAAGTTGCTGTGATATCTAGCTCGTTTACCTAATAAGCTTTCTGCATCAGAGGAAGGTTTCTAAGGCGTAAGCTTATAAACCCGAAACTATAATCTGAACCGAACGTTATTGCTAGTTCCATTGCAAGGAGGCAGTTTCTTGTGGGTCAACTTCCAGGAATCTTACTTGGTTTTAAGAAACTTCTGCAAGCGTACGGGGGTCAATGTTTCAAGCGGACAGAAATAATGTTTGCCCAGATTTTGGGCCAAGTTGCCCGAATTTTATCTATATCCTTGGCTGTCTCATTTGTCCAAATGTATCCACTATTTTTGCCCGAATTGGGAGGGCATATACCCCCTGCCGCCCCATCACGTACGCGTATGTCTGCTAGTAAGGCCTTATAGCAGCTAACAATTTCTTAACGATAGAGTGGCTGTAATAGCGCCCTCTGTTTCAGCTTGACAAATTGTGTAGAAAACCAAGCAAAGGTTGTCATTGCTTGCTACCTTGCAGCAGTTTCACTACTCGTTCTTTTTACTGAGAAAATAACTCACGGAGAACCCAACATCCCGGCCTCTAACATGGGTAGAGTAATTGCAACAAGAATTCTTAAACACAGAACGCGATGAAAATTAAATTATAATGCAAGTTAGGTTATAAAAATATTTCCAATGGTGACTGTCAAAAAGGTAGGTACTCATACGACCAACAAGGACATGTTTCACTAAGAGAATAAATCTCCACCAGGTAGAAGAAAGATTCATTCTTCAATTTTTCTCATGTGTACCTTTTAGAACTATATAAGAATGGCTTGAACTAGTAATTGTTATGAAACCGGTATGGTTGTTCCATGACATTACGTACTTTTGATGAAGAGATAAGTATTTAAATTAAATTTTTTCAAGCAAAAATTCCGAAATTGTAAAAAAAATTTAAATTTTTTCCCCTTTTTTTACATATGAATTTCAAAAAAAATTAATGCACGCAAAATTTCATTGAAAACAAAACATGAAAAAAAGGGCATTAGGGCAAAAAAAAAAGCGGGTTAGTGCTTTCTCAAACCGTTTTTAAAATTCCGAAAGGGATCAAGTATAAGTTTTGCAAATTTAAATTTTAAAAGGGGAAGAAGTACGGGAAAAGGAGATTGAAAATTGGGAAATTTGACTTTTACATATATATTAAAATTTTAATAATTTTATATATTATATAAAATTATATATAAAATATATATATATTAATTATAATTTTAATTTTTTAGATATATATATTTTACTATAAAAATATAATATATTTTAAAATAAAAAATATATTATAGCAAAATTTTTTAATAATATTATATATAAACTACATTTTTTAATGGTCCATAAAATTTTAAATTGTTTCTTTTCAGTCCATTAGGGTTGTCATAGGGTTTGAGTTGTCCGAGGTTTAAAGGGTAGGGGCCAACCGGTTTTTTAGAGGGAAGATGTAGCTTCCTGAAAAAAAAAAGCCCTCAACCTCAGTACCCCACAAAAAAAAAAAACCCAAATTACTGAAAAATTTCAAGTTTTGGTACAAAGTTTTTGTCCCCTTTTCATAGGGAAAAAATTGCCCAAACAGGAATTAAAAACTTTTGAGGGAAAATACCTCCCCCTTTTTTTAAATAGTGAAACGGGGGGATCATGTCAGCTACTGGTTTAAGTGGGGAAAAAAGCGATCAAAAACTCAATTTTGGGGTATCCCCCGGGGGTTACGTCTCTACCCAAGAAAACCCTTTTGTTAAAATCACCATTACACCCGGTGAAAGACAAAAATTTTCTTTAAAAACCCACATTTCAGGGAAAACTTGTATGAAAATAAATGGGATTTAATTTAGGCCTAAACAGGACAGTAATTTTCATTTTTTTTTTTTCAGAAAACAAGATAAAAAGGGGGAAAAAATTGAATTTACCCCCTAAGCCCTGGAAAAATAAACCCCTTAAAAAAAATTAGGTCTGTTTTCCCCCCGGGGACGATTTTTTCCGGGTTTTTTTTTTTTAAAGGGTTTCCTGGAAAACAGTTCGGGAGGGGACATTTTTTCCCACCACATTAAGAAATTGTTTTCCCGTGGGACACCTTTTTTACGGTTCCCAAACCCTTTTTTCCGGGGCAGTAATTCCCCAAACAAACCCCAAATTTTTAAAAATTACTGTCCTTTTTTGCCACTTTTGGGGAAGAAACACACAGTGTTTTGATTACCCAAAAGGATTTTGGTTTAAGATAAACTGAGCATCCGTTTAGGGTTTGGCCCCGCGGGTGGAAAATAAGTCGGACTGAACTCAACCCCGTGAAAAAAAGACAAAACCCCAATCAAACCCACGGACTTTGGGTTTTTTACCTTTACACAAGGGGATAGACTAAACCCAAATTGAAAACAGAGGGAACTTAGAAATGTTTTTTGGTTTTGATTTGGTTGTTTTAAAATATCTTCCACAGGGCCCGTAGTTTTGTAGTGGTATTTACAAAAAGGGGGGAAAGGGGGTTTTTTAAAACCCGGGTATTTTCTCAATACTTTAAAAGTAGTATTTTTTCCAAAGACAGTATAGGCCTAGGGCCCGCTATAGTGTTTTTTTGGTACTTACCAAACACCCCCCCCCCCCAACCATTAGCGGGAAAAGGCAGACAGTTGTTTGGGACGCCCCAGCCCAAAAAATAAAACGAACCCCCGAACATTTCTGAAAAAAAATTCCTTTTCAATAGAAGGGGCTAAAAGAAAGGGGGAAAGAGAAAATGTACGGGAATTTCAGAATTTCAGGTAAAAATTTTCGGTACCGCATGTTGAAAAGGAAATGTGAGAGAAATGTGCCCTTTGGCCCCCGCGGGGGTTTAAAATTAAAAACCCGGTAAAAACTGTTTTTGACAGACCGGAGCTTACAAAATAATGCACTTTTTTTGATTTTACGGGATTTCATGCAAACAAAAACAGTAGTTTTTTGGTTTACTAAGACAGGGGTACTTGGGGGGGCCCTTTTGGGACATGCCCCCCCACTTTGGAAAACGCCCTTTTTAAAAAGTTCCAAAAAATTTACGTAAAATTTTTAAAACAAAGGGTTTAACTTCAAAAGGGTAGCATAGTGGCCCAGTTTAAATTATTAAGGGCCCCTAATTTTAAAAAAGGTTACAAAGGGGGGAGGGGACACCCCATTGCCATGGTCCCCCCTTTCAATGATGCCGATTGTTTCCCTTTTTTTTTAGTTCCTAAAAATAGTACATTTTTTTAAAACCAAAAATTTTTACTTCAAAAGGAAAGCAGAATTTTGCCCCCCGATTGCAGGGTTAAGGCACCTAATTTTTTCCAAAAATTTTTCAAAGGGCGGGGGGACCCCACCCCTTAAAACCCCCCCCCGGGCAGGCATACAAAAAAAAATACTGTTTCCCTCCCAGAGAAATCCTTTTTCAAACGGCCAAAACTGTAGGATTGCCTATTTAAACCCAAAAATTTAAAGATGGGGTGCTAACGCCCCCCGGGTTTCAAAAAATTTAGGTTTGCTTTAGGGGTTTAAAATTTTCAGGGTTTGAAAACCGGGCGGGGGACAAAGAAAGTTTTTGTATTGATACAGAACCCCTTTTAAAGGGAGGTTGCCCCCCAGATCTTTAAATCTCTGTCCCTTCCCGGGCCCAAAAGGGTTTGCAGCGCCATAGGGGTTTGGGGAAAAACTCCCTCGCAAAAAAAAATAAAAAAAGAACCCGGGGATATGGGAAAAGGAAAAGAGAAAGGAGGAAAAATTTAAAAAGAAAAAAAAAGTAAAATAAAGCGGGGAAAATCAAAACGACAGACACGAAAAGAAATAATATAATAGGGGTGATAACTGAATTTGGGTAAGGTGGGGAAGGGGAAAATTTGGGCCCTTGTTTTTTGGGAAAAGGAAAATGTGGATTTTTACTATTTCTGTGGTAGACAGGGCAAAGGGGGATGGTGGAAAAAGGGAAGGGACGAAATACCCTTTAAAAGGGAGTGAAGGCTGGGAAAAAGGAAAAAAGGGAAAAAGGGGGGTGCAAAAAGGCCGATTTTTGGCCAAAAAAGGAAAGAAAAAATAAGAGGGGAAAGAGAAAAAAAAAGGGAAGGAAACAAAAAAAAAAGGCCCATTTTCCCGGGGAAGAAACCCCCAGGAAAGTATAAATTATAACTTAGAAAGGGGGAAATTTTGGGGGGAAACAGGATAAGGGAAAATGGCAGCGGAATCAAAGGGGGCGAAAGGGGCGTACCCCCCTTTTTATTTTTTCCACCCAAAACCCAATGATTTTTGTGACGGGAAATTTAACCTCCCCAACCCCATCTGATTGCACCATGCATTTTCTCCCGACGTTTCCGCCCCCTCTCCGTCTCATTTCTGGATTCCCGACCGGAATTGGGGGGAAGGAACAATAAAGGCGGCAGGAAAATGTGGGAGAAGGAGAGGGAAACGAGCTTTTAAGCTAAATTTTTTAAATTACTGTTTTTCTGGAAAATTAAAGACATAACTGTAAACCCCCCAAAAAATTTTTTAGTTTTGGGGGCACAAAAATTTATTTGGTGACGGCTCTTTGTTTAAAAGAAAAAAAGTTTGAAAAATGAAGAGTGAACAAAACTTCCACCCCAATCCCAAGGGGCCTGAAATAACGCCCCGTTTTTAGGGGAACTCGAGCCCCAGGGCTTTGTGGGCCCTGGGAAAAAACTGGCTCAGAATGGGGGTTTTCCGGGAAACCTGAATTGGCCCGGAATGGGCGCACCTGGAGGGGGATCCGGAAAACCGATTAAAGGGAAAGAGTGCAAAAAAATTTAAAGTTAAAATTTTTTCCCCTTTAGTGCTACATTGTTATTGATGCAAAGTTCAAAAATAAAAAATGGTCACTTTAACAGTAATTAAAATTACAGCTTTAAACCAGGGAAATTAAAAAAGCCCTCCAAAAAAATGCCGGGGTTTTAAATAAAATTTAAAATTTACAAAAAAGGACAAAAAGAATGATGCCACATTCTAAAAAATAGTGGCCCCTGGGAATTTGGCCCCCGGGAATTTAAAGGGAACCGGGAAACGGATACGGCTCGGGAAGGAAGGGGTATACTGAACCCCGGGTTTGACCATAAAATGGTGGCCCATTTAAAATTTTACATTCCCCCGGGGATTCGGGCCAGGGGGAATTTAGGAAAACAGCCCTGTAATACAGAGAGAGAGTTTGGATTTTAAACGGGGGGGGGGGGTGCCCCCCCAATCGATTTCAAAAAAATTTTTTTTTTTAAAAATTTTTTAAAATGTTCCCCAAAAGGCTTTTTAAGCATTGCGCGCGAGGGGTCTGGTGGGGGGTTTTTTTTTTGTGGGGGGAGGGGATTTCCCCCTCCCAGGGGGTGTTTGTGAAAATTTTGTGTTTTGGGGGTTTGGGCCCCCTTTATACGATTTTTTGGGAAAAGGGAAAAAGGGGAGAAAATTTTTTTAGGTATTTGGGTGAAATATTTTGTAGGAAAAAAACCCTTTAGGTAAATAAATTTTAACTTTTGGGAATAACTATATAAAAAATTTTCAAATACACAAAACCCCAATATTGCTGGGAAAAATAATTTTTTCATTCTAAAATTTAATGAAAGAATCACAAAAAAGGCTTCAAAAAGGTAAGGTGTTGTTTTTTTTAAGTGCATAGGCCCCTCCCAAATAAAAATTCCCATGTTTTTCCCTAAATATTTTTTTTTGGGGGGGGGGAAATTTTTGTCCTTTTCCCGGTATCGGTTTTTTAATTTTTTTGGAAAGTACGCTCCCAGTGCTCCGTGCAAACCGGTTGGCAAAGGAAAGCCCCGAGAAAAATCTTGGTCCCAAAATGGCCCCCCAAAGATCCGCGGGGAGGAAAAGGGCACTTCCCGGGCCCTATTGTGCGCCAAAAAATTTAGGGGGAAAAGCCAGTAAATTGTAAAAAAAAAACTAAAAAAAAAAAAAACATTTTGCTCAAGGGCGGCTCCCCCCTTTCCCCCCCCCCCCCCTTTGGGCTACGCCCTTTTTCCCAGAAAGGGATATAAATCAGTTCCCAAAAAATTTACCCCAAGATGCACCTTTTTCCCACCCAAAAGGAAACCTTAAATAAAAAAAAAATTAAAAAAGAGGGGGGAGCCCCCTCCCCCTTTTTCGGCATTTTTTTAAAAAGGGGACAGAAAGGTTTCCCACACGGCTGTTTTAAAACGCAGGGGCCCCCCAAAAATTTTACAATTTAGGAGACTGGGGAGGGGGGGGGGGAAATGAGGGTGGCCTTTACGACTGTTTTTCCCCCAAAACCCAAATACCTGGCGCCCCCCTGTGGGAAAAATTGAAACTAAAGATAAAAGCGCGTGTAGCGGGGGAGACATTTTGAAATTTTTAGAAAAAAAAAAGTTACAAAAAACAAAAACGTTCTTTTTTAAACGCCCTTTTTGGGATTTTTTTTGGGTCAAACCCGGAGTATATCGGGGCCCAACTTTTACGGTGAAAAAATTTTTTTTTTCGTTTCGTTTTTTTCCCTTGGTAGGGCCCCCAAGTGAGCGTCCCGGGGGGACCCCGGGCCACGTCCCCCCCCACCTAGCTGGGGGCCTGGAAATTTTTAAAACATGACCCGGGTCGTCCCAAAATTAAACCCCCTTTCCCCCCCAGATCATTATGTCTTTTGTGCCAATTAGCCCTCCCAAAAAAGGCCAAAATTTTTTGATTCCAAATTTTGAAAAACACCCCCAATCCCAAATTTTGGAGATATTTAAATGTTTTAATGGGAAAATGTTTAAAAAAATTTTTATTAAAAACCCCTTGGGGGGGTTGGGGGTCTCCGTTCCTTGGGCCCAGCCCCCTACAGGGGACCCACTGCCCGTCACTCCCGGGGCCCTCCAAGAGGAGCCCCGGGGTCCCTTCTTTTTTGGGGGTGCCCGGTTTTGAGGAACGCTTGAACCCTAGTTCCCCCTCTTCGAAAAGTTTGGGGACTCCACTGCGTGTTTTGGCCCAACAGAAAACCTGCTGGGCCCTTTTGAAACACAAGTGGGGGCTCCCAAAAGCGAACAAAAAGGGTTTAAAAAGGTTTTTCGGGAAACCAAAAACAGAACGGGTATCCCAAAAGTATTGGGGGTTTTTAAACCCCCAAAACCCACAGCACAAAGAGGGCTCCCGGTCAAATTTAAAAGACAGAATGTCCGTTAAAAAGGCTTTACTTCAAAAACTTTTAAAAAAAGGGGGAAACTGCCTACGTATTTAAAGAAAAATGCAAACCGCCACCTTTTTTTTAATTTTATTTTTTCCTCTTTTTTTCAAATGGGGGGGCATGGCCCTGCTGCCCCCCGTTTGGATACGGCCATTTGCCTATGACGAGGCCCGGGCCCCTTTTTTTGGGGGCCTCGACTAGGCCAGTCTCGAGAAGGAGAAGAAATTTGGTATAATACGGCGGGAATGAAAGCAGACCCAGGATGCAATTTTTAAGGGAAAAAAGGGGCAATCCCTTTAAAAATTATTTAGCTCCTTGAAACCAGTGTGGTATAAATTTTTTGGATGCCCAACCAGGGTAGTGACCCAGAGACTTAAAAGAAAGGGAAAGTTTTTTTGGGGATCGTTTTCCGTTCGACTGAGGTTTTAAAAATTGATGTCAGATTTTCCAAAACCACCCAAATAAATACCTTCAAAAATTGCAAAAAATTTTCCCAAAAAAAGTGCTCACGGCCCCAAAAGTTTTTATTTGACCCAAAAGGGGCCCTGGCCTTTTCCCTTTGGGAATCTTGGAAAGAAATTTTTAAAGCTTTTTTGGGGTCAAATTTGGGGGATTATTCTTGAGTTTGTATGAAATTATTTTGACCTCCCCCGAGCCCAAATTATTGTCAAATTTAACTTACGGCCCCCTCGTTCCCCCTTTTGACACCCCCCATAAGTTAACTTTCGGTCCCCCGCAATAAAAAACAAAAATTTTGGGAAAAGGGCGTTTCCCCAAAAAACCCCCAGGGCCATAATTTTTCAAGGCGACTTCCTCCGTAACCGCGTTTCAAAGGGGGAACGATTTTCCTGTTGCTTTTTATGGAGAATATTTCCTCGAAAAATTTGGTCTCAGGGACACTTTTTCCCTTGGCGGGGGGACACGTTTTCCCCTGACAAATATTGTCCGGCGGGCCCTTTTTTTTTTGGGGAAAATGTTGGTGGGACACATTTAGGGGGAAAAGGGGGACACCATTCCTTTTTACCCCGTAACTATTGGGGTTGCCCCCTCCCCGTTTTTTTTTATTCATATTGTTTAAAAACTTTTATCCCAATGAATGTAACCCTGGGGGCCCTTTCACCCAAAACAAAAAAACAATTTTGTCAAAAAATTCCTTTGATTTTGGGCCCAAAAAAAAACCCAAATGCCTTACTTTTTCCGTCGCTTACCGGAATTTGTTAAAAACTCCTTTCACATTTTTAAGGGACCTGGAAAGAAATTTAAGGTAAAAGCAAACCCCGGGTTTTGAGGAAATTTCTAAGACCCTTCCCTTTTTAGGCTTTTTCACCTTAGGTACTCGCTGGGAAGAGTTCCCCCTTAAAACCCCTTGCTTTAATTTGCAAAAAATGGTTGGAAAAATGCTTCCCTAAATAGGCCCCTACTTTTCTTTTTTGTCTATCCAATCATGGGAAAGCCCAATTTAGAAACGATATTCTGTCCGAGAGGTGGCGCCCTGTAGAAAAAAGAATAGAAAGAAGTCTTCCCGCGCGTCCACTAGTCACGTGATTTCCCGCCAGGCGGTACCAAGTTGTGTACGTGCGAAGCGAAAACACTGGTGAGTTGGAGCTACAAGAGAGAAGACGTAGAACCGCGTGCGAGAGCAATTGTGCTGAACCGTCTGCAGTCAAGGGAAAGTTTGGTGAGAAATTTGTGACTGGTTTGATAAGGGAATCATTTTATGATAACTTAGACAGACACTTAAGCTGTAAAATCTGTAAATCTTAGGCTGTTGTCGTTACTATTATCTTGCGCTAACAGGTTAGTGCAAGTCTCGAACAGCCTAAGCCATAAGATAGATATTAGGAATCATCGAAGAGAAAGAGGTGCCCTCCCCCCCCCCCCCATTTACTTTCCAGATGTACTTCTGTCACCTGGCCTTCGATTAAACGCCGTATTTTGAGCTAGCATATGATCTAATTAATTTGAAGACTGGCCTGGGTCACCCAACTGTTTAACAGAGAGACCTCATTACCGAGGCCCCTCTGGTTTATTCGTACTGTTAAGGAACTATTACTAAATTAATAGGATATCATTCAGAGAACTGAGTGTTAATTTGTAGTTCCTGCCCCCCCCCCCTTTCTTCGAGCACGAAGATATTATTCCCCATAGCCGTCTGAGTGTATCAGAGCTCTGAGAAGAGAAGCAGTTCAGCATTCTGAGGTTCAGTCGTCTGAGTGTATCAGAGCTCTGAGAAGAGAAGCAGTTCAGCGTTCTGAGGTTCAGCCGTCTGAGTGTGTCAGAGCTCTGAAGAGAAGCAGTTCAGCCGTCTGAGTGTGTCAGAGCTCTGAGAAGAGAAGCAGTTCAGCGTTCTGAGGTTCAGCCGTCTAAGTGTATCAGAGCTCTGAGAAGAGAAGCAATTCAGCATTCTGAGGTTCAGTCGTCTGAGTGTATCAGAGCTCTGAGAAGAGAAGCAGTTCAGCGTTCTGAGGTTCAGCCGTCTAAGTGTATCAGAGCTCTGAGAAGAGAAGCAGTTCAGCATTCTGAGGTTCAGTCGTCTGAGTGTATCAGAGCTCTGAGAAGAGAAGCAGTTCAGCGTTCTGAGGTTCAGCCGTCTGAGTGTGTCAGAGCTCTGAAGAGAAGCAGTTCAGCCGTCTGAGTGTATCAGAGCTCTGAGAAGAGAAGCAGTTCAGCGTTCTGAGGTTCAGCCGTCTGAGTGTGTCAGAGCTCTGAGAAGAGAAGCAGTTCAGCGTTCTGAGGTTCAGCCGTCTGAGTGTGTCAGAGCTCTGAAGAGAAGCAGTTCAGCATTCTGAGGTTCAGCCGTCTGAGTGTGTCAGAGCTCTGAAGAGAAGCAGTTCAGCATTCTGAGGTTCAGCCGTCTGAGTGTGTCAGAGCTCTGAAGAGAAGCAGTTCAGCATTCTGAGGTTCAGCCGTCTGAGTGTGTCAGAGCTCTGAAGAGAAGCAGTTCAGCATTCGAGTTCACCGTCTGGTGTGTCAGAGCTCTGAGAAGATAAGCGTGTTCTGGGGCCCGCCGTCGAGTGCTTCAGACTTAGGGCAGTTCAGCATCTGGGTTCCCGTCTGAGTTGCCAAGCTCTAGGAAAAACATTCAGCTTCTGAAGGTTCAGTCTAGTGGGCGGCTTGGGAA
>JAIZAY010002198.1:0-10904 GCA_029531755.1 Holothuria leucospilota | reverse complement strand
GGGTTGATGGGCCCCAAATTTTGGGGGGGGGAAATGGGGGTTAATCAACCCCCCCCCCCTTAAAAAGTTTTTTTTGGGTCCCGTTAACGGAGGAATTTCCTTTTCATGGGTTTGGGGGGGTTTGCCCCCCCTTTAAAATTTTTTAATTTTTTAAGTTCCTGTGAAAATTTGGTACTTTTTTTTGAAATTTTTTTAAAAAAAAATTTAAATTTTGGGGAAAAAAAGGGGAATTTTTCCCCTTTTTTAAAAAAAGGGGGAAATTTTTCCCCCCCCCCCCCCCCCCCCCCCCCCCCCCCCCCCCCCCCTTCCCCCTTTTTATTCCCCTTTTTTTTAAAAAATATTTATAAACAAAAACAAAAAACTTAACTAATTTTCCAAGGGTAAAAAGGAAAAAAAAGGGAAACTCTTTCTCTTAAAAAAAAGGAATTTTTGGGAAAATTTTTCCAAATAGTTTTTTTTAAAAAACCAAAAAAAATAAGGGAAAAAAAAGGGAAAGGGGGCCCCAATTTTATTCATAAAAAACCAAAAAAAATCTTTTTCCACTTCCCAAAAATTTGAACAAAAACCTTTTATTTAATTTTGTAAAAGTAATTTTTTTTTTGTTTCAAGTTCAAAAAAATTTATTGAAAAAAAATTTTGGGGGGGGGGGTTTTTGGCAAAAATTTAAATTTTAAGGATTGCAATTTTGTGTTTAAAAAAAGGAAACAATGGTACCGTTCACCCCAAAACCCCCCCAAACCCCCAAAAAAAATTTTATAGCTTAAAGTTTTTTTTTTTAAAATTTTAAAAAAAAAAATTTTTTAAAAAACACCCGCCCCCCCCTCTGACCCCAATGTGGGGTAAAAAAATTAAAATTTTGCCCTTTAACTTAAAAACCCCCGGGGCAAAAAAACCCCAAAAAAAAAGCTTTAAATTCCCCAAAGGGGAAAATTTGCCTCATTAAAACCCCTTTTAATTTTCGGTTTTGCCGTTCTTGGTTTTATTTTATCATTGTTTTTGGGGAAAAAAGGGAAATTAAAAGGTCTTGTTAACTTTAACCAAAGTTGTTTTTTAAGTAACCTTTCGGTGAACCCCTTTTTACATTCACCTGGGTTCAGGGGCAAATTTTGGGAAGGTGTGCTGGAAAAAGTTTTTTTACCTTTGGAAAAAACTCGAAGAAAAGGTTTTTAAAGCGAAAAAAAAGGGGGAAAAACCCCCATTTTCCCCCCAAAAAACCCTTTGGAAGGGGGCCCAACCTTTTGGGTTAAACCCTTTGCTCTTCAAATTTTCTTTTCCTTTAAAAATTTTTCCCCAAAGGGGAATGGAAGGAAAAATTTGTGTTTTTTAAAAAAAACCCTTTTGGAGTTTTCACTGGGAAAAAAAGGTTTGATGGCTAAGGATTTTGGGGATTTCCCAAAAGGGTTGTTTGTGAAGGCCCCCGTCCCCGGGGAACCCAAAATAAAGGGCCAAAAAATTAAATTTTAAGGAAAGGGCAAAAAACCCCTCCCTAGAAACAAAGGTTTTTTTTTAAAACCCCCGGTACTGAAAACAATTTCCTTTGGGGGCCCCGCCCCCCCAAAGGGTCCCCCCAAAGGAAAAATCTAAAGGGAAAAAAATTTTTTCATTTTTTTAAAAAATTGGTTAAAAAATGTTTAAAAACCCCTTTTCCCTGAAAAAATTGAAACCCCAGGCCCCCCTTTTTTTGAAAACAATTCCAACCAAAAATGCCCCCCAAACTAAAAAAAAATTTACGAAAATTTTTGAGGGCCCAAAAAAACCCAAAGGACGGGTCTAGTTTTTAAAAAACCAATTAGGTACACCTAAAAAACTCCCCAAAATTTAAAACCAAAACATTAATGCGAAATTTTTTTTAAAATTCAAAAAGAAAAAACCCCCTTGGAAAAACAATGGGGGGGGAAAGAATAAACCCAATCCCTATACCCCAAAATTGCCCTGAAAAAAAACCCCCCGCTCTCTAATAAGGGCAAAGGTTTTTTGACCCCGTATAATCCCAAAAAAAAATATTTGGAACCGTGCTGGCGATTGGTTTTCCCTTTTTCCCAATTTTAATTTGTTTGGGGTTAAACCCCTTTAAAGGGGTTTTTTTATCCCCTTTTTTGGAATTTAATGAAAATGTTCGAAAGGAAAAAATTTTGGCAATTTTAAAGGAAACTGAGGACCGAAACTCCCCTTCGCTTAAAACCCGGGTTTAAAAAAGGGGGGGCCGGGGGGGGGGGGCCCCCCAAATGAACCCGCCCAAATTTATTCCTGGAAATTTTTAAAACCCTTAAAAAAATTTTTAAACGGAAAACAAAATTTTTATTTTTTTGGGGAAAAAAATTTTTTTTTACTACAAAAAAGGGTTCCAGGCCCAAAATTTTTTTAAAATTCGGGAAAAAAATTTTTTTTTTCCCCCCCCGGGGAAACTTTTGCCCAAGAAAAAATTTAAATTCTTTTTAAAATTATTCGGAATTTTTTTTTTTGGGGAAAAATTTTAAAATCCCCAAAAAAACCAATTTTTCCAAACTTAAAAACCCCAAAAAAAAAAAAATTTTCCTTTTAAGGCCCCACACGGGTTTTGGGATTTAATCTTTACTTTTTAATTTAAAATTTTATTTTGACAGAAAGGCAAGACGGACAAAGGGGGAAAGGGGGAAACCCCCCCCCCGACTTTTTTTTTGTTTTTCAATTTTTTTTTTTTGGAACGGGCCCACTTTTGAAAAAGGGGGGAGGGGTTGAAAGCCACCTTGAATATTCTCCTAAATTAACATTATGCTAATTTTCGCAAATTTTTTATTGTTAATGTGGCGGAAAAGGGGGGGGGGGGCTGAGGCAGGGAAAGCCCCCCCCCTTGGCTCGCGCATGCCCATTGTGCTAGTAAACATCCAAATAAAAAATTTTTCGATGCACTAAGGCCTGGGAGAAGTGCCCACTCTCCCGCGAATCCGGGAGGTATTTTCGGTAAAATTTTCTTGTACGCTTCGCGCCAAACTATGGTGGCGCTACGCTTAGATAGTTTGACTACAGGCTTCGCCCGCCCCTCCCCCGGCAAATTTCTGGCTACGCGCCTGATTGGACATTCTTATAAAGAGAACAATAATTGATAAGGTTTATTGGTAAAACAGTGGCTAGAAAAATCATCTCTTTACAATAACCGCAAAACGGCCCTTTTCATCATGAAATCGAAATGAAAGGTTCTTGTTTAAATTCGGGTCTTCAGGGCCGTAGCCAGGGCGAAATCTCTAGCGGGCAGTTCATGAAACAATGTAAACGGTGCACCAAGTGGCGTGTATATAGATATGTGACACCCAAGCAGACCCCTTCCTTTTCTACCTGTGCATGGATGCCATCCTGGGGGAAGGTGCCGAGGGGAGGGATGATATGTAAGGCCAGGCTGGTTTATGTGTAAAATGGTGCTATCTTTGAGCTTTGGACTTATTATAATTATATATTTAGAAATTGCCTTAAGTGAATTTTTTGGGTATTTTTGGCTGAGCGAAAGACAAAGTGCTGTCTTAGAGGCAGGTACGACACCTTACTCTTTGAAAAATTTTTGTCTACGTGATGTGGCTCAGATGCAAAATGTTACTATCTTTGGTAAAATTTGGTAAAGTGTCGAACTGATTCTATGTAAACTACGGATCTAGTGATGCCTTCTGGTATTTTGGGATGTGTAATTGACAAGAGATGTTCACCTCAAAGTGTAGGCGGTGATACCCTCCTCTTTTTGAACAAACATTATTGCCTCGATCAAAATCGTGCTATTTTTTGTAAAGCTTTAAACTGATTACGATATATGTTTAGAAATCCTACTTATTTAGTGACTTTTCCAGCTGTGTCATGGCCCCTATACAAAGCTGGCACCCAGTGCTGGCTGCCCTGCACATCACAGAAGGCTACTCCCGGGGGGGGGGGGGAGCCACCATCGGCTGACACTTGGCGTAAACGTAGGCCAGTTGCAAAAAAGAAATAGGCCTATATATTTGGTCGAAATAAGTCAAGGAGGGGGAAGGTGGCACATTTTAGACTTTAAAAGTTGTATCTAATTCTAAACGATCTATATTTGCTATATTTATAGATCCCATGCTTTAGAAACAAATTGAGATTTCAAGAAGAAAGAAGAACAGGTTAGGTTTTAGTAATCATCTACAACAGCAACCCAGTAAGCATTTTTTACAAAGCAAGTTGTGGCCACCGGGTTTTGGAATAATACAAAGCTGCTTTTAGCAGGTGTATTCACGCTGTCATCCATATATATAATATATACCTACCTCACGCCACCTTATATATATATATATATATTATATATATATATATATATCTATTATATACCACCCCTCATATATATATATATATATAAGATGCATCCCGATATTATATATATTATATTAGCCTATTACCAATATATAATATATATAATATATACCCCCCCCCCCCTATTATATATATAAAGACTAAAAGTGGAGCACGGTGAAACAGGTATCTATTTATTTCCCGTAATCTAAGTTCAGGGCACGACCCGATCATCAGGCGGTACATTACAAAATGGCACAACGAACAATTGAATAAAGCAAAGTGAACGATAGGTTAGGTAGGGTAGATGGAGGCTCTTACACGTCCCAGTTGCACAAACCAATTGGTTCAACGTCGCGGACGACCACGGGCCGTGTTCAAGGTTGTGGTAACGGACTTGTTTTTCCTACTCCATTGTTTTATGCGAGCCCCCAGCACAAAGGAGTAGGTTCATTTTTACAAGTCTTTGGTATGACGGCCGGAATTTGACCCTAGCCCTTCGGCTCTGCAAGTCGTATGCTCTAACCACTTGACCACGCAGTTTCGGTTTCATCGTTACAAAAGTCGTATTGAACACCTTATATGCCTTGGGGTTGCACAGAACGTCACTAATCCCGATATCTATATAGATATATAATTATATATATATATTATATATATATATATCCATATCCTATTATATATTATATACGCACTATATATAATATATTATTCCACACGGCACACAATATACCTCAACTTGACCTACTGATAGTATTACCCGCTTGGGAATTACCATGGTAACAGGACGAGAACAAAAGTGAGTGCGGCAGTAATTCTGTGCAGTGTCTAAGTCTTGAACCACACGTGCACAAGGCCAAGTGTAGTGGTTGAAGGGCGCTCGCCGGTACGCGAGAGACCCGGGTTCCCTAATTCCTGGTTGTGAACTTGATTTTTCTCGCTGAATTTATTTCTTCTGTACTTAAATTGTGTGAAAGCTATGCCAGCACGTGGGATTGATTTGCAACTTTATGATCTGAAACACCAAACACCACTTTCGACTACTCTCCTTCCACGTTGATCTACCTTCTCGACACTACTGATTATCATTACCCGTTGGGGAAATACCTGTAAAACAGGAGAGAAAAAGTGAGTGCCTCCTGGCAGTATTTGTGCTTGTTCTATGTCTTGAACACAGTGTCACCATGCCAAGTAGGCTTGAAGGCGCCGCCCCGGTACGC
Source organism: Holothuria leucospilota (assembly GCA_029531755.1). Classification (NCBI taxonomy): domain Eukaryota; kingdom Metazoa; phylum Echinodermata; class Holothuroidea; order Aspidochirotida; family Holothuriidae; genus Holothuria; species Holothuria leucospilota. The sequence goes on along the minus strand of JAIZAY010002198.1, from coordinate 5,412 downwards.
GAGCGGACCGGGTCAATTCATGGTTGTGACTTGATTTTTATCTCTGGCATTTATTTCTTTCTGTACTTTCCCTTGTGTGAAAGGCCCTATGGACATATCAGCGCCACGTTCGGGACGTGAATTTCAACTTATGAACTAGAACCCACCAAACAAACTTTCGACCTACTATTCCACGTTAGATCTACCTAACTTCGAACTACTGATTATTCATTACCCCGCATGGGAATTACCATTTGTAACAGGAGAGAAAAAGTCGGTGCGGCCGTATTTTGCCATGTTCTATGTCTTGAACCACAAGTGTCACCATGGGCCAAGTGGTTTAAGGCGCTCGCCGGTACGCGAGGACCGGGTTCAATTCCCTGGTGTGAATTGCTTTTCTTCTCTGAATTTATTTTTCGTACTTTCCTTGTGTGAACAGGCCCCGTTATGTCTCGCAGTGGATTGATTTAATTTCGATCGAACCACCAAAACAAACTTTACGACTACCTATTCCACGTTGAATAAACTAACTTCGACCTACTGATTATTATTTTACCCCGCTTTGGGGACCCCCCCATACCATGGTAACAGGAGAGAAAAAGGGAGCCGCAGGAAGTATTTGGCCTTGTTATATGTACTGAACCCAAGTGTACAATGGCCAAGTGGTTAAGGCGCCGCCGGTCCGCGAGAGCCCCGGTTTAAACTCCTGGTTGTGACTGATTTTCTCTCTGAATTCTTCTTCTGCCTTTCCCTTGTGTGAAAAGGCTATGCCAGCACGTGGGATTGATTTCAACTTTATGATCGAACACCAAACACAACTTTCGACCTACTTATTCCACGTTCGATCTACCTAACTTCGACCTACTATATATATATATATATATATATATAAGGAAGAGAGTTCTTTCGTCAGGAAGAGTAACCCCCCTATCAGAACGTGTCCACGGCGGGGGGTCCGAGCGGCCCCGGGGAAAAACTTTTGCAGGACAAAGAACCTTATCAATGAGCTTTCACAGCGTTCTTTTAGGCCCTTAACACAGCAAAATTAGGCTATTGAAATTTTCAGCATTTCAGTATAATTATCTCACGTGCCAAAGATTTCACTTACGATTTGGAAATCCCGGGGGCAAGTGCCCCCTGTCCCCCGCAGGCTATGGGCCTGGTCTTAGGCTATTTGCAAAAATCAAATACTTCAGATACTGAACATACAATATCAACGAAAAATAAAGCAGCATGTAAACGGTGACAATCCAGTAGTTGCGGTTATTTCGACCATACAGGGCCCGCATAAATAGCCTGTGAGGTGATACAGTTATACTTCATTTAGTGAAAAGAATTCCAGTCCCAATAGGCAAAGTAGATGCATCAACGGGAGGTATAACAGTGTAGATCATCCTGAGCGGGCCATCGGGGTGGTGGGGAAAACGGCTCACATGGGGGAAATTGCACATATCAGGCTCGTATAGCTAGACAAGGCGCTGAAGGCGGAGAGGGGGGATACACTAAAATGCATTAATGCGATATTAGGTTTACTTTTCTAGGATGCATGGGGTAAAACGTTTTTCCACGGGCTCCTCTACTTGGCTTCCCCTTGGTACATATGCAAGGGTGATTTAAACCACTGGAACTCACCGATTGTCTAATAATTACAAGTAGCATTGGACATATAACTGGAAAGAAAAGGGGCGAAGAAGCGTTGGTATTCCCCAAAATTAGTGATGAACCTAGAGCTCAGTCACTTACATGTCATGGTCAAATTTCAAAAATATTGTAATTGACAACGAGATACAATCATCTGAAGTTTTTATTCAAATATCATCGACATTTTGATAGAATTATTCCTTTTAAGGTAAATCGAAGTTAATACAAACGAAACTTGCCACACTTTACTGGAAAATGAAAACGATCCGCGTTTCGGGCAAGCTTCTTGACATACCCTCTGCTTAAGACATTATTAGAACAGACGTACAATGCAGTAATCCCGGATGGACTTTATTAGAATAAGCGAAAACATTTCCAGTCACATCCGTTCAGCACCTTCTCATTTCCCACTTCGACCAATATTCTGATTGATTCGCTTGCGAAATAGAAAAACTGTGACTTTTGTTGCCTAAGTTATATAACCCCCGGCAGCGTCCTTTGTCCTAATGTCCTATGTAATTCAAAGCTGGTTCGATACATGATGAAAGGGCATATCTTACCAGGTGGGTTGTCCGTGGCAACTTTCTGATCTTACCGTGGCTTTTCCCAAACCGTTGAAGTCCTCTGGAAACCTCCACGATTTTTATTCTTCATCCAATCCCTAGAAAGCGAGGATGGGGGGGGGGGGAACTAGGGGCAGTTGCCCCATGACCAGTCTGGTCCCCAAATACAAGAAAAATGCGCCCCTCCTGCGTCCTATAAAAATTAAGTAAAACTACCACTTGCTGGCCCCCCTTTTCAAACTGTCCCCATGAGGTAGGCTGGATCCGCCCTTGCTTCCGAGGGCCCTGTCTAGTCTTTTTTCCAGAACAACCTGGCTCTTCTCCACAGCTTTGTAAACTGATTTTTTATGTTCATTTTTATTGTACTCAGTGTAAACTCATTTGAGCTGCCGGTGAATGGTTGATTTGAAAAATCTCCCAAGATCTTCAGTGCCCTGTATTCCTGCTGGAATTTGCCCTAGCCCGGGTCGTACATGATGTTTTAGCGACTACCTCTTGTACAGTGCCTTTCGGTGAGTGAGGTCTTATATGCCACTCTTTATGACTGGTCATATTTTAACTGACCATTTACATAACTGATATACTAAGAAACCAGTGCAGGCTTTGCAAGATTTTTCCATGTGGAGAAGTTAAGTTTAGTGGAATTTAATCCTATTTATATAGTGCCAGCAGTGGAGTTCAGGAACCTCAACTTCGTATACTCGCAGTTGTGGATAATTGTAATATCTAAAAAGTTTTTAAATTTACATTGAGTCCTTTAAATTCTCTCAACTATATAGATCATGCTAATAAGAAGAACTAGAATAGCAAAATAGCATTTGTAATGTTTGATCATCAATATAATCACTTGAGCACACTAAATTATTTTGACTTATCACGTATGAAAGTACAGGAAATTTTCAAAGAGTGCCGGAAAGACGTTATGTGTAATGAAACGGGACGGTGATGAAAACAGAGAGATATTGCAAAATATATGAGCAGACAATAATTGCAGTCTGAGGAGACAACAAAATAATCAGGGAGGGATACGAAAAGATGTCTAGAGATCAGGTTCGGTTTCTTGGGAAAGAAACCTGTTTCTTCCGGAAGAATAGAAGAAACTGGAAATAACTAGTTTCTTCAAGTTTCGTCCAGAAGAAACTGGAAGAAACAGAAAAACTGGAAGAAACTAAGTAATTGTGCAGTAAGAGACCACGAACTATCATATGGGGTCATGAACATTGAAGAGGTCATTTCTTTGAAGTACATGTAGACCTATCTCTATTAAAATGTTTAACCAGTCTTAAAATTACAATTAAAAATTACTAATTTGTAACATTGCAGGAGGTGACTTTGAAACCCCTTTTATGAAACAAATTTTGGCTCCCATCCCTGACGTAAATGGACAAAGTAAGGAAAAGGGAGTCGACATTATATTCGTTGTGTATTCATGTAGGTTATGCTGACAGACATCCCATACATAGACAGGGAACCACGTGACCAATAGTGTCGCCACCGTTCGAACAAATTTAGGTGACCAAGATGGCCGCTGCGCTACTTTCATTTGCGTAATTTGACGATGAATCATGCAACATATATCAGACAAACTACAAACATGAATATTTGGAAGAACAATATCACAGACCTTGATTCTGATTGTTGGATTTGACCAAAACTTGCATTTTTCCGAAAGGTTTACAACTTTCTCTTCAAATCTGTCGATAGAACCACTTAAGCAAATCCAGACCTTACGTACAAGACTATAGGAGACAACCATATTGCTAAAATAGTAAACCGTCCATGTACGCATACTAGGACAGTGTAGGGTGCTCTGTCCATGCTATAAAAATTCGTAATTATGCTTTACAGCGAAATTCACACCTTTGTTTAGTCGAAATATATTCTCAGCCTTGATTCCAATTAAGCAGAAAGCTCCAGCTTCAGTCATTGAAGGTTTCAAAAGATAGAGTCTTAATATTTTACATACTACTTGCCCCTGGATTGTGTCGCTTTGTAATGTATGACAGTTCTAAGATGCAACTGAAACTGATGATAATTTTGGGAAGAAACAACTCAAAAGTACAAATTATTGGGGATTACAGCCCTTCAGCCAGCAGTGGGCCAGCGCCATGATATCTCAATGCCACAAACTTAATTATTGTGGTTTTATTGGGTAATGTATTGTCAGTTTTACCAGAGATCTGGGTTACCCTGCGACTCTGTTCTCTAATACTGTAGTTCTGATAGATAAATGTAATTGTGGGAGGAGCTTAAAGTTCTTGATGTTTTGCAGTGGTGCTCTCATAGTTTGAATTATTTTGAGAATTTGGGATTTTTGCCTTTAACATTAATCAGTAATTGCATTACACAATTTTATGGAACTTGCACTGTAATTTTCCCACTTATTTGAGTTCCTTCTAATTTAAGGGGAACAAACTGGAAGAAACTTTCCATCCGGGAAAAAGGTGCACTTTTCCGAGGTTTTTACACCTTGGAAGAAACTTGCGAACCCTGCTAGAGATAATGATATAGTCCGACAAAATATTTAGCAATACAAAATAAAATCCTTTCAACGTTCCATAGATTTCATTAGTCTGCAGAACGGATATAGGTTTTACATCTTGGCATACTTGGTGCAATTCTTTGAAAACTGAAAATATAACGGCTAGCCGTGCAGATACTTTCTCTTTTGGCTCAACGTTGGCTACTATATCACCTACCACTAGGCGCTAAAAATGCTATAAAATTCAACTGAGATCCATCACTGCCTTGAATCTTACACAAGCAAGCCTGCACTCCTCCAAAGTAAGCTGACCGTCGCAGGCAGCAAGATTTTCATCATTGAGGTTCATACTATTATTTATGTTGTGACAAAATGGGGAGGGTCAGAGTCGTCCCTAGAGGGGGCGTGGGAAAGGGGGTGTGGCGTCCCCATTGACAGATCCAGTCGGCAAAATCCTGCACCAGTCGGAAAAATGAAGGGAAGAGGAGAGGGAAAAGAGGGAAGGAGAGGAAAAGAGGAAGAAAGGAAAGGAAAGAGAAAAGAAGAGAAAGAGGTGAGAGGACAGAGAGAGAGGGAAAAGAAAGAAAAAAACAGCAAAAACGAAGGAAAAAAGCCGGCCCGGGAGTGTGCGTAAGGGGGCTCCGGGAGGAGCAATTGGAATGCATGATGTAAACCGTAGACAACTCATGTCGTAATAGTTGAAAAATCCCCTCAAAAAACCCTGAAAATAAGCATATTTGTTCTGCG
>JAIZAY010000192.1:0-82919 GCA_029531755.1 Holothuria leucospilota | reverse complement strand
CACAAAGTCTGAATAAAAAAAAGTCAAAGAAATATTTATCAAAGGATCAAAGGTGTGTCACATCATTCCAAACTGAAAAGGACTTAGTTTCCTCCCCAGTAACGTGGGGAGAAAATGAACCTTTTTAGGGGAGGAAACTAACGTTTCATAGGTGAGGAAACTAACGGGTCCGGAAACTAACGGTAGCCGTTTTGAGGGATGCATACTGCCAGGCCTAGGCTTAAAATCAGGCTTCCACATTTCTAGACAACGTAAACTTAACTGCAGTGAATAAAAAAAAAAAATTGAAGTTCACGACAGATGATCAGCCTGAGATTGTTGGGAATTTCTGTCGTTCAAAATCAAATGCATGATGTTAGGCCTAAGCGATAGGCGTAGGCCTACCAGTAGCCTAGGGTTAAAGTTAGTTCAAAGAATAATAAAATTGTAACACAATGTGTGGCTTGGCATTACCAAATTTGAACCAATCATCCTATAGCTAAACATGTACCAGTAGCCAGCTACATATTTTTACAACATGACTGGTTAACCAATTATCTTGGTGGGTTTTGAAGCTCTCAAGTAGTGCATCATACCCACTCCATCATATAAGTTCTTAAACTTGAAACAGGCAAAGCCTGCAGCTTTGGCCTCCCTAACCATTCATGGTTTGTTAACTCTAGCCATGTCAACTCTGACACAGCCTAGCCTCGTAACATTGCATAAGGGCGTCAATGATTCATAGCAATGTTGTTAAGAAATCTACAGTATCATCCCAAGACTGTGATATAAATGTTAGGCTAGACGCAAACTCGACAGGCCCCTGCAGTCGACGGGCACCTTATACAATGCGTTTGCCACCTCAGGCTCTGAATCTGATATAGAGTAAGAAGCAGCCTAGGCCTAGGCCTAAGCCTAAACTGTGTCAGGCAGGCTTAGCCTTAGGCTAGGCTTGCCTCTTTATAGTTTTCAAAAACCCCTGGGCCGAAACCAAACACTGTACGCCTTAACCACTGGCAGACCAGCTTACGTAATTAAATTCCCCTGGGGCTTAGTTTAAACATATACACAGCTCATGTAGGCATAGGCCTAGGTTAGGCTTAGCCTTAGGCCTAGTGGATATGACATGATGATGTAGCCTAGCTAGGCCTAGTCTACGCGAAAACTATACTAGAACTGTAGCTTAACGTAAGGCGTAACCTAACGTTAGGTCTAGCCACATCCGATCGTCTGCCAAACGTGGTCAAGAACGGTAATCAAAATCTCAAATGTATGATGATAAAGAGTTATGCTGATGACTGTATAAGAATGATGATTTGTTTTTTCGTAAACCTTATATACTTTACCTACACTAGAGCAATAAATTGGGTCTCGACAAGCTGACCTTTACTTTCTAAAGGCTAAACTTTGTTGTGCTAAACTTAATTGGTCGCGTCAATCGGCACTACATAGATATGTACACAGTGCGCTAAAATCAACATAACTTACCCATAATATAAAATGGAACACTCCATATCAGCCATAGATCCACGCCCCAAAAGTTTTCAGGCACAGTCGTGTGAAAATCACTGACATTTTACCATCAATGTGGAATGAAAGGAACAGTTATCTCACTCGGAGATATTGACATGTTACTTGTAAATCATTTGTTTTATACTAACAAAACGAAAAATGCAAGTCTGTGCTCATCATGTCTTTGAAACGCTTATGAAAGTTCATCAACATCAGTAACGGTTGTATCATGTAAGTTTCACGTTGTTATAATGACGTCATCGAGGTGTTAGGCTGTTCTGATTGGTTAGTAAACGTCACATGATTCAAGTGCTGTCGGAATCTTGAAACGAAATGAGACAAATAGGCCGTCTTCCATGGGATTTTTTCCTCTTGTTTTGCTCACTTTTTCTGGTGAGTGAACTATTTTTGGCTCAGAGTATGCGAAAAAATTACAAAGTGCAGAATTTACTTTGCCAACAAACATATTCTTGCACCACACTTTGAAAATCGGCAAAAACTTCATTATTTTTTTCAACATCTGAATTTCACGATTACCATGAATCGGCCAATCACAGAGCTGCTTCTCGTGACCTTTTGACCACAGCTTTGTTTACATCTGCGGAAGATCGCTAGGCTAGGTTCGATCGAGTGCATAGCCTACGCATTGGCCTTTATAATACTGTAACGTTGCAGACCTATGGGATACGCCGGGCCGTTTTGCCCTGAGGCTTCGTTCCAGTTGATGGTAAGGATTACGCCCCCATAATCATGAAATGGCGTTTTTATAAAATGATTGAGAATTATAAGATCTCATCTTTCAGGCCCTTTTCTATCGCACAATATGACAAGGCCTCATGTTAACGCTAGGCCCCAAAGTTAAGCCTAACGTTAACGTAATTGTACATAGGCTTAACCTACGCTGACCTATAGACCTTATGCCAAATAGCAGATCGTGAAGCACCATGGGAAGGATAATTCCAAAATGGCGAGCTTGAGCATTGTGACGATCAACCTTCTCCATGGTAACGATCTTTTTTTGCCGTCTGAACATGGAATAATCATTCCCAGAATGCAGTTTTGAAGCGCCCTCTTTATATTTGGCATAAGGTCTATGGCATATAGACTAGTGATAATGTGTTTTTAGAAGAGGTGTTACGGGCAATTTGGCCAATGATTGACGCAAAATGATGAATAATGTATATTACCATGTAAGATATGAAACAAAAGGCCCAATTGCAATATTCATATTAGACCTAGGCCTAGGCTAGTCCTCAGTAAAGGCCCGTGTATAGAGAGCTGTAGGCGAACGACCACAGTCCTTTACTGAGGACTAGGCCTAGGCTAATGTTAATATTTACACCTAGGCTATACTTTATAGGCTAAACCTAGGCCTCAATTAACAGGCCAAGGTTAGGATTTTAAGCTCAAGAGCAAGATGTGGGTAGGGTCTATGCCCAAACGTTAGGCCTTAGAAGCGTGCCTTTAATAGCTAACAAGCATCAAATGGCAAAAGATGTGTGTTATACTTTGATATAGGCCCTTCAAAAATGAAATAGTCCTTGTTCGACTCGGACTATGCAGTAAGATGTATTGTATATAACTTCAAAAGTATTCTAAGAAGAATCATCTTCATAGCTGTTTTATTGTCAATAATCTCTACTTCTATAGGTTAGTGGAATGTCTCAATTTCAACTTGAATTGTTACTTCTAAAGCTTAGATAAATTTATTCAACTTTTACAATCTAACACCTGACTCTTCTACAGTATGAGAGGCTGTTTAATACTAACAGATTAGTAGTTTGTTTGTCATCTCATAAATCCAAAGTTACATGAAGTCCATTTTATTTTTCTTTAGGCATTGTCTTTGGTTATGGCATCTCCAGAGGGTGCAATCCACTGTCTAGAAAAGACTGGCCAGCTGACTAGGTTCACTTCAACTTGTTGGGAAAAGTTGTTGCCTGTGCTAATGAATGGAATCAATTTACTGGGCTCTGGAAACTACAGTGTGTCATTGTTCAGCAGTAAATTTCTAACAATTCACAACAGCAACCAGATTGTTTTGAAGCCCCTGATTATCATTCCGAGTGCTACCTCACAAATAAGACTGATATTCAAAATAATGCAGAACTGTACAACTGTTCCAGAGTTGAGGTGCACTCATGAAGAAACGGACACAAGAATTCTGCTTCACAGCAAATAAGCTGCAAATATGTCATGAAACATTGTTATCAAAAGTCCAGATAGAGATGTTTGGTTATGGCTATATACTTTATTTCTCTGAAAAGATTTAAGCACACCTTTTTCAGACTGGGTGTGGTAACCAAAAACAAATCGTTGATATTGAGGCAATTGGCAAGGAACTAGGGCGAATGGTTTCTTTCCCAGAGCCTTCAGTGGCCTACATGTGGTTTCTGGATGTGAAACTGTGAGTGCATTCAGAGGTATTGTAAAAGTGAACCATTAAAACTTGTTATGGAAAGCAAGGAACATTGCAACACTCTGCAACAAGTCGGTGAAAGCTTTGTGATTACTTGGTGGATGCTCTGAAGAAATTTGTTTGTCACTTGTAAAGGAACCCAGCTTGACAAGGTTAATGAAGCTCAGTTTGCCATTTTTTGTTCAAGTTCAGTCCTGGAGACAAAAATGCCTCCCCCTCATGAAGCATTTGTAGAGCACTGTAAAAGGGCCACCTCCCAGGCAGCCATTAGACTGAAGAGCCTTGAGAACACACCTGAAATTTCATCTGCCTTGGGTCGTGGTTGAGAAAAAGAAGGAAGGTAAACCTGTGGTCAACTGGACTGACCAGAAACTATTATCTGTTAGTGTACTTGAACTGATAAGTTGTTCCTGTAAGAAATCCACCTGCACTGATGGCAGATGTAGCTGTTTCATGCAAAATCTACCATGTACAGACATGTGTAGGTGCACTATTTGTAACAATGAGTTGTGTTTACCATGCCCAGGAGAAGATGTTAGTGATGTGACCCTGATGATAATGACTGTTGGGTAGATATGAACAGTTATGTTTTGGAAAATCTGATTACCTTTATTTGACAATTTAAAATCTCCCTTATGCAAATTTTCGTACCTGCCTGTGGATTTCCAAGTTCTGGCAAATATGTTTCTGACACCAATCATTAGTTGATAGTTGATACTCATTACGTTGTTTGCCTACCCTGAACCCCTCCAAGCAATGGCCAGGCATATCGGTTCCCTGTGTTCAGAACTCATCATGTCAGTAAAATGCAAAGCAGTTAGTGAAATTTTCTGCAATAATTTAGTAAGTGACAAGGCTGACACTATTCACGACGCTACAGATGTTGTGGTCCATAACTGAACATTGGCTGCAGGTTTGCACCCCAAGCTCAAATTGTTATGAGTAAAATTTTCAACTGAAGGTAAAGTGAATCACTATAACTGTGGGAAAATGTGGTTTTCAAATGAGACATGGTATAATCAGAGTTTTCAGGTTTTTCATTGAGATGCATCATATCCTGGGTGAGTTGTTACATAAATGTTTGTTTATGTACTTAATAACCAAAAATGGTGAGCTATCATTAGCAAAGCCTCAGACTGATTTTGTGTGGAAGTTTACTACTTACAATCCTGGACAAAATTATTGGGACACTTTCGGACCTGTCACATACTTTCAGCATGTCTTCCCCTCCACCCCTTACTCAATGTTGAGAAACCGAAGGGTGCGTTATTTTCTTCATCGCCCAACTTTCATATTCACCTTCAAAGCCAACAATGAGGTGGGGCACAGGGATTTGTCCCGGATAATTTTGTCCAGGGTTGTAGACATCGTGCATTTCTACAGAAATTCAGAATTCAATATGTAAAACCCCTTTTCAAAGAATTTTATCCCAGCGTTGACCCTGATCTTGGTGGTAAATATCCCCGTCACATATACGTATGAGAAAAGAAACTGTTAAAGCTAGGTTGAATTTACCAGCCAGAAATTGCAGAGCGCGCGAAAAGTTTTTGAGTAAGCCTACACTTGAAAGAAAATGTACTTATTTAAAACTTTACCGAAATGAGATAAAATTGTACTATATTTAGCTATAAGTAACGGAACTGAGGAAGAGTGGGCAAAGCGTACCAAAAACTGTGGGTTTTTTCGCAGAAATGAACCTTTTGAGAGCCGAAATATTTAAACCGACCATCCGTGGAGACAGAATTTTCCTGAAAGGGGGCCGACCATGCCAGCGCCCCCAAGTTCCGACAGCCCACTATGTTGAGGGGAAGGGGATATGAAGGAGCCTAAATATCCCATGCCTTGGCAGGACACATTTAACAATATCACTTAATACTTCAAGAGGCGAGTTGCGCACTGATGTTGTTCTTTTGAATCTGAATCGTGAAACTGCAAAGCACGTGAAGCGCGCGAAAATTTTTGGTAGGCTTACACATAAAACATACACTGTTAAAAATGTCTCTAAACTGTTGTAGAGTTACAGAACAAAAATAAAGAAAAACAAAGAGAATACAGCAAAAGTGCTGTCAATTTTTTGGAACTAATTGACAGCACTTTTGCTGTATTCTTTATGTATCTCTTTGTTTTTTGTTCTGTAATTCTACAGAAATTTTTAACAGAGTATGTAATCTTACAAGAAGTAAGAAAGAAAATTGTAGGGGTTGTAGACCGTATCGGGGATAACATATGTGAGACGTATTATTAGTTGTTCTTGACAATTTCTAACTTAAATTTTTTTCTGTATGTTCTGCTATTAAACGTACGAATTAAATTGGTTTGTATGCTATTTGCACTCTGAGCTGAAGGTCACGCACAAGGTCAGGATCGTCTGACTCTTTTCACTGTCTGGGCTCCGCTCCTTGCCAAGTTAGTCACGCGTCGGAGAGCTGCCAGAGTGTTATTGAGATAGAACACCTGGAAAGACGCGCACGCCAGCTGTGCGCTGGGATACTGCGTGATCTCACGTATGATCAAACCATTCACAGAGTGTTATTATAATTAATGCGTATGACATTATTGCTTGATCCAGTCAGCGTGTGCAAAGCTTTTGGCAGGCCCTCAGGATTTCTGTTCTTCAGAGCCCAAAGTGTGATTTGTAGTCAGTATGATTTTAGGCATCACCTCATCCAGACCCATATTTAGGACTCTCTCGTAAAATTCGTTCCCGACTTGCTTGTATTTCTGTATTCTGTTCGAGTTTGTTGACCAAAAGGACAATAAAATATTGCAAACCTTCAAGGAACGTTTCTCTCCATTTTTCTGGATTCTCCTGTCGATATTTTTCCGCTCGGACTCTGTAAACTTTGTGTGAGCCCCCCCCCCCCCCTCCCCATTCGCTACTCATCGACTGAAAATCGGTCTTATACATTGTATCAAAAACACCTGGACTACCCGATGAAATAGCCAAACTTTGCTCCGTGAGTCGCTCAACTGACCGTACGTGACACATATAAGAGAACAGCAACTAGGCATTGCGATATGGGATGAAATTTACGACCTCTACATAAACTCTCTCTGCCTACATGTTACTTGGCACAGTGGACAGGGCTTCTGCTATCTGGCTATGTGGAATGGAACTATAGACCTTATGCCTTGACGTCAGGCCTACGTCATTTTGGAGGAAAACAATGAAGCCCACGTGCACGAACGGCGTAGATTTCTCACGAACGTGTAGTAGACTTACGCGCGTATACGATTGGTTGACAAATGAGCTGTCTGCATTTGTTGGTGTAACTTGCAATGATACGCACTTTTCCTCCAAAACGAGGGAGCCCTTTTTGCTCCGTGACATCATATGCCCAAGGCCTATTGAAGAAAATGGACTGACCCTACAGCGCGCATAGCATGGCGAAAATTTTAGGTTCTTATTAGCGAAATTGTCCTCTCGAGAGCAAAAAACAGGTAAACCGTCGGGGACTGCAGACGTTATCGTATCGACTAAGACTCTCCGACAAAACTAAAACTGGGGGGGGGGGGCGTCGTCCCCAACGGGGGATGGCCCTTCCCCCACATGGCGCCACCCCTGATTAAAGGTCACTCATTGTATATATTCCGTTAGAAGTATATATGGTAATGATATTATAACTTGCTCATCCCCCTCCATCACCGACCACAGTGTTTGGTATCTTGTTCATAGGGTTCTGGTATATTGTTAAGCAGTTCAAGCGATGTCTTGTTGAGGTGAAGGGCGCCCTTATTAATTGTTGTCAGGTTACCACAGCAACAAAATGAAACCACTAATGTTTTGAAGTAGCAATTATTAAATATAATCCTCCAAAGTCAGGTTGAGCCCTTTTTGTTAACATAATATATACCTTTTATTTAGTAGCAATCCTCCCCTAAAAATAAGAACAAGTTTTGGTTGCCATAGCAACACAAAATGACCCTTATGTTCATCGTTAGTAGCAGTGAATTAGTGAATGGCTCACTATCTGTACATGTTATTAGTTTTTTACACCGTCACCTGCAACATTACGGCATAGCTGCATTTGTTTCTGCAGAACAACGATGTGTATCACTGCAATATCGGAAAGCGCCCTCTATTGAGAAATTGGTTATTATTAATTATTCCCCACACCCAACATCCGGTGGACTTGAAATTTTGCGTGAATGTTTTCCCCATGAATATCTGTCATTAGGCATACATTGTATCACTCTCTTCATCTTTGATGGTCATTTGAAAAACTTTCTAATTTATCATAGTCTTATATGGGAAACTGGCCGCCATTTTGTTTGTTGGCATAGCCGTGTGCACGTTTTGTCACTGCCAACAAGCTGAAATAGTTGTGTACAGTCACGTTCTACGTAATTTTACCCTTATTGAGTAATCACCACGAAAGTGAGCGAAATCATAAATCTAGGCATCTTTTCTGCCTATGGAAGACGGCCTAAAAGAGTGTAATATGATGATGCGTGTGATAATGATCACTCGAAAAAAATGGTAAAGAAAATAATCTACGATTTCCCTTCACTAACCTTGTGTAGGCTATACTTGATGAAGTTCTCTAGCGTCACCCGACCCACACCGGCTAGTCAGTCTGCATGATATGTGTGCATGATATGTGGGCTGCATAGTTAATAACTGCCGTATACTAGTACGCTTATAACAGACATACGTACGTACATGCCGTGCACTAGAGGTACGTGCGAGAAAGAGTACGTACGCTTCGGTAGCTATGCAGAAGACATTCCACATATGTCTGCTGACAATTCCATGTATTTAAAGAAAATGTCCTGAAATAGACACTAAGTTCGATTCATTTTAGAAAATATTTCAATTTTTGCACGTTTTCAGAAAGACTTTTTATTTCTGAAACTTCTTTTAATCTTTGAAACCATTTTTAAAGCTTCTGGAATGCACTAAGGTTCTTTTTATGAAAAGGAGATTTCCATGAAGGTAGAAATACAAAACACTGCTGAAACAATGAAAACCCCTCACTTGACCTTATTTCAAATGTCACTACGCCTGCGCTGTAGGTGATTCCGAAATACCGTATTGAGATCCTACCCTGAAAGGGCGGGGTGTTCTGCAGTCTGGTTGCGCCTGTGATCACCCTTTCAAACTCAAGGCTATGCGTAAAGAAGGGTCCTCGGGTGGCAGAGTGGCTTACGCCGCCTGCCGCACATCAATGTCTTCCACCAACAAGTACGTGGATAAGTTGTTTGCCATCAAAATCAACTACACATGCCGACGAAGTTGATTACGCGCCTGACTAAACCGCCTGTGTACGTTTTATCGTACATATTGGACGACCAGTGTAAAAGTTCGCTTGTCAGTCCCGTCTAGCTCACCAAAAGTAGCCTATATGTGTTTTAACTCATGTGATGTTGGGTTTTTATGGCTCAGAATTGGTCTGAGGGTGATTTCTTTTATTTCCCTGGCCTTCGCGCAAAAATGTAACAAGTGTTGCACTGCTGTAGGCTATATAGGATACGGTGGTATGGTATATGGAAGATTCCCCGAATGGTAGGCCAGTTAATAGAAATGTAAGCCTAATTGAAATAGGGTATGGGCCCTTACGATCGTAATTTCATCTTCCACAGCAGTTGGTCATATACAATTTTACACCAAATAATTATGAATTAAGGAATGCTAGCATAAAGTTATTTAAGTACAACATTAGAGCAGACATTTTGCTTGACCGGTGCTAAAGAATCACGTCAATTTTACTACGATAATTTAACTTTTGTATAATTTTCAGTTGGTCACAAGTGTATTCTCATTTGAAACCCCTTCTGTCTCCCGAAATGTGGTAGGATTTGCTAACTAGTCCAGCATGTTGATCCACAGAGTAGCAAGCCGCGGGCTGCTTAAATACCGTGTAGTGATTCATTGAATTCAACCCTTAATTTATCAACTCTTACTGCACATTTCCTTCTTGATTCCCAGAATACTTTTACTCACCGTATTCTCACCTTCACTGACATTTGCCAGGATTGCATCTAACACTGCTTTATTAGTTTAAAAAATTAGGAGAGGGCAGGACCTCACACAACATGTCTTATCCATTTTAACTGATGCATACCGGTACTCAATATTTGTATTGCTGTAGCAAAGTGTCCCCGGATGGAGATGGGGGGGGGGGGGGGAGTTGAATGTTTTATTGCATGCAATTTTATGCTAAATTTTTTCGCATTTTTTAAGCGAATTTATTGAAAGTAGTTGATATATAATAGGAAGTGTGATAAATTTCACGGAATTGACAAATGAGGGGTTTTCTTTCGTTAAAAGTTGGGTGGGGTAGGGGCGTAAGCATACTTAAGCCCCAAGATTTTTTATTCTGGCTTTGGCCCTCCAGCACCCCTCATTCCTTACTTCTATAATTATTTGTTCGCCTGTTCCATGATTGGTCACACTACACTGATGGCTGAATAAAAATGTGTTTTGTGTACTTTTCTTAGTAGGCTGAAAATTGCATCAATCAGTGTTGTAAAATTTTCCAGGAAGACCCCAGATTCATCCTCACTGATTCACGCTTTCGACGCTGGAAGACCGAGGTTTCGATCCCACAAAGCGAACCGCTCTTTTTGTAAAGCCCAAGATCAGCACCGGATTCATTTACTTAATCAACCAAATATACAGTATTTCCAATATTTGTTTTTTGTTGCTTAAATATCTTGTATGTGCATTTTTTAAAACTGATGTAATTTCTTTGTGATTAAGTTTCAAAGAACGTTCCGGGCCTTCGGTGCATTTGACATATTTGTAGGTACAATTTGCAGCTTTTGCTTTTTGTTCTCCCACAACCCTACGCATCTAAGCAACGCAACGGATTCTTTGTGGCCCTTTGGCTGGAAAACTGCTCCTTTTTGTCTATGAAAAATCACCTCTTTAGGTAAATGAATGAGCGTTCTAGAAGTTGGCGTCTGTTAAAAGCTTGTAAAATGGTAGGTTGTCGCCACATTTCAATTGTTCTGGTTCAGGTTCTCCTACTGCTCACAATGTCATATTGATATATTTCAGTGAACATAGAACAAAGAATTTTTCAAAAAAGGGAGGGGGAGTGACTGACTGAGTGGTTTATAAATGGGAGCCATAATGTGCACGCTTGAGCGTAGCGCAAAACCCACAACTCGTACGCTTATGTCCAAGGTCTCCTCATATGGCCCTTGATGGGGTCCAGGCGTGTGTAAGCGTTTCAGACGCTCCAGGAAGTTTGTTTCAAGGATATATTTAAAGGTCGCGTGACATGCCACCAAAAAGAGCTGTTTCATTTGTCAGTTAAGAATTAAGCCCTCCAATGAAAGATCCGTTGGGATTATTTCAATATCTTTTACCGTTCTCAAAATATATGTCTTCAAAGTTTTATGGTTTCTGAAGAAACTCGTAGCCTATGCAGAAATAATGCTGTGGAGTATTGCACAATGTTAAGATTTCTTTTGTTAACCCTAAATCAACTATCTCTTAATTACTGATCAGATAGATTACAGCTTGGTGAAAGATATCAATATTTCTAAGGGAAAATAATTAACTTTCATAATAAGCCCCTCAGGTGATAACAATGCTACCAGTGGAATTAAGGTTGAAAAAAACAAAGGCTAACATGAGCCATATATGGTATGTCCATCTTTCGATGTTACATTATCTCATGTTTTTTCATCATACAGGTGTGAGATAGAAATTACCCTGTAAAATGGTCGATATTGGATTGATTTTAATGAAAATTGCGGCTATTTCTGGATATTTAATGCTCTTTATATCAAATATCCAACTATGTAATTTTCATGTCACATGACTTTTAACGATGCAATTCTCTCATCGTTTGGATTTTTTTTGACTTGTTACGTACAAAGAAGCTATAGTATACATATTCATTCGTTCGTTCGTTCGTTCGTTCGTTCGTTCGTTCGTTCGTTCGTTCATTCATTCATGCTTGCATGCTTGCATGAATGCATTCATTCATTCATTCATTCATTCATTCATTCATTCATTCATTCATTCATTCATTCATTCATTCATTCATTCATTCATTCATTCATTCATTCATTCATTCATTCATTCATTTACTCATTCATTTGATTCTACCGCAACTTGACAACTGTTATTATTATATATATATATATATATATATTATATATATATATATATATATATATATATATATATAGATATAACACTGCCAAAATATATTCGCAAGAAAACATTCATCAAAAGTATATAACGCAAAGTTGTGTTTTCTACACTTTAATGTTTTCTGGTGAATATCATGATTTAGCCAGTGTTTTGTTTTTGTCTTACTATGTTTAAGGATACAGTGAAAAACAGGGCGATTTTGAAAGATTTTGGACGACGTTTTCTGTCTTCCAATTTCGTCCTGTATGCCTTTTGGACGATTTTGGTTGGAAAAATCGCTGCTTTTAGAAGATTTTTCAAGGTAAAAAAGAAAAGAATATTGCATTGGGCAATCCGCTGACTGTTTTACATTAAAATGGGGATTTATTACGTTAATTATTGCCACCTACGGCTGAGGGACGAATTTAGTTGTTTCTTTCATCGCACGAAGAAACCTTAAATGTTGAAATGGGTCCTGTTCTACAATGGACTTGACCAGGCAAAAATACTGGAATGTATAAACGTCCTTGACAAGTTTTAATGACAGGACGATTTTGAAAGATTTTGAACAAAATCGTCCAAAAGCAGTAATTTTTCGTTTCATGTTTCCCTGATATGCGTTTTGAGAGACTGTTTATGGATGCTGCCCTCTATTTTAGAAGTTGAAAGTCGTTTACCCTCTCGAGGACAGGCTTTTTCGGTCAGAGTGATACCAGAGCTAATTTCCGGTCCTTTCTCTAGAGACGCTGAATACCCTGAGACGAGTCAGCCTTGGAGAAACACTTGGCCAGTGCAGACGTCAATCCATTGACTCCGGTGTTTATTCTTATTCGCAACCATTCCAGTCTAAAATGTTATAACAGAAGTCAACTTGACTTTCCCTGTGTCCAAAAACTGTATTATTTGAAGTAGAAAGCTGACAGAACCAGTGGCAAGTGGGCCAAGCAACATGTGGTTCATGGACCTGCACTGTTAAAATGCATTGTGTACCAACGCCGTATGACTAGTCAGTGTTCGATTTTAAGGAATTTGCAATGGTTGTCCAAAGGACTACCATTTTGTAAAATTTGGTTGTCCTGCACAAAATAAGGTAGTCCCACTTCTACTCTTTGTAGCAATCATGGAATTGGAAGCACATCACCATGTGTCCCCAAATTTAGTGGCTTTCACTTTAATACACCGCATAAGAAATCCCAGATATCCATGGAAGTGCTCTCTCAATAGCATCTACAGCAGTGTGTGATTACTAATTTTATGGGGCAAGCAGCTAGCACCCAAAACAAGACATTGGCATTTTCTGAAAGGTTGAGGGGAAGGGACCGGTGCCACGGAGGGGAAAAACAATTCATTAATTGCGATGAGATCCCCCTCTTCAACAGTACTGGTCAACATTCACAGGCCATACTAAAACTATAGGGACAATACCCAATGTTGTGGAAAATTGATGACATTCTGACAGGGAAAGGGTCGTTGGGGAACATTGACCTTAGCAAGTTGGATTTGCCCCCATCCCCAATTGTATGAACTCATCTATGATTGATTGGAAATTTGAGTATGATTGATAAGGCACTTGAGTAGTATCAGATTCCAACAGCTCCTTTGGTTTTAGATTATAATGGAATCTTGAGCTTGTGCCACTCTCTCATAACACTAAGGTATAGGCCCCCCTTAGGAAAAAATGCTCTTTAATATTAGATTTATTGTGAGAACCGTTGACAAGCAAACAATGCTCAGCAACACGTAAGAAAAGACGCAGAATATTAAGGAACGGCCTATAAATGCAAAAAGTAAAAAACATTAGAAAATGGTAGGCTATGTTCTCCTTTGGACTAGTAAAGTTCATTGTGATAACTCTTCAGAAATACAGCCTTAGGTTAGGTTCGTAGTGTAGACCTGTACATATATATTACATGTTAGGCTAAGGCCAATTGTAATGCCACTCTTAAGAAAAGCACCTCGCAAGGAAAACCTGCTGGAGTAAATCTTGCGAATATGTCTCTGATGGTTATTTCAGAGTCATTTAAACATGCCATCCAATTATTTTTGGCCATATTGTCCATTTAAGGTTTTTTTCTTTCGAATTTTCTGACGAAGGGTCTTGGAAGTAGTGATGCTATAGCCTATGCCATATGTGTACAGAGTGCACTAGTTAAAGTGATCCAGAGCTCTGTAAATTTCGGGATTAAAATGTCCTCATTTGAGGGCTACAAAAAGTTTTGTACATGATTACTGATACAATGAAACTATCACTAAGGAAATACCAAGAGCTTAATTTACTTTTTCAAACTATTTTCAGCTTAAGTACGTACATGTGAAATCGGGATCAAAAGTTAAGTCTTTGTAATTTCTGCATTCTTTACCTATGAGTGTAAAGGACTGCCTTCGTAGCTTAGTTTCTTGTGATGGAAACATGGCGTGCATTAATACAAAATGGTGAACAAAGTAAAGGTATAAGTTCAAATTGCGGGTTAATATTTGTAGCTTCCACGGAGAAATTCACCTCCTCGGTGTACAGTGCAGGCCTGATGGAGTTCGTCCGGGGCACTCTTCAATAGTCACATTTCGATGCAGTGACTATGTGGGAAGTTGTAGTATGCATGCGTGATCACCGTATTTTGCAAGTAAAATTTTGTGATTGGATTTCTAAAGTTCCTTGTTCGCGCAATTTACTGCTCTGCTAATGTAGACATGAATGTCTTTCAAAAGATTTGGTTGTCCCGACGGACAACCTCACACACTTGTTTTTGTAGCATCTGGTAGTCCTGCAGAATTTTTGGTTGTCTCGGGCACCAGGACTACCGTTAAAATCGAACACTGCTAGTATGAGAGTGCGAGAGTCGGCATGAGGCCTTCAATGTTTCAGTCACGCATGACAACTCGACTGTGAGTGTTAATATGCAGCCTGAAACTGGATGACCGTATTGATTCTTGAGAGCTGAACGCTAGCGATAAACTGTATTGTTTCTACCAGATCTTCACGATGATCATCATCAGGGTAGTACTTCCATGCGATGATGCAGACTCTACAGAGAACCCAGAAGCCTCTGTAAGCCTAGGGTATACCTTCCGCGTCGCTCTGTATAATTAAGTCATATGAAGTTCAAATTGTAAATCCCATGAAAGTGATATCAGTATATGTATTTGTATTCAAATGATGTAACGATGTATTATGTAATATATATTATGTAATGTAACGATGCATTATGAAAAATAGGCTCCCTATGTGATGTGGTCGAGGCCTAATGTTAGGCTAATGATATTTACTAGACCCTTATGGTGTGTACTCGGTTTGATATGGAAATTAGCTTGGTTTGAACTTGGTTTGATGGCTAATGTTAGATTGATGAGAGGTTATTATTCTTAGTCAGTGTGACCACAGTGGGTCAAACGTTACACTATTGTTTCCGGTTAAAGGCCTTGTGTATATACATGCGGTTAGGGAGAGAACGTCACCCTATTGCTAAAATGGGCTTTAGTCAGGGGTTCCACCTGGGGTTCGGTTAGGGATAAGGTCAGGGTTAAGTCGGTTAAGGGGTTACGCTAGAGTAAAGTGGCCTCTTTAATAAGCAGTCTCCGAAGCACTAGTGACAAACGTCACCTTGTAAATAGTATGAGATAGTACTGTGTGCCAGTCTCAAAAGAGATGGTACAGTTACCGGCACAGTGGTTATATGTCTAGTTATTGTATTGCCGTGGATATAGTCAAGGGATGGTAGGCAGATGTGTCATGACAAAAGGTCTCCCTTAATAGCGTCTATCGTGTGTACTATTTTGTGTAAGGTATTCGACTATGTTGCAAGTATAGCTTGGGTCCTTTCTGATTAAGGATTTAGTTATATCGCCCTCAGTTTTTGTATATTGTTAGCTTGCTTCATAACCACGGGTATAATACGTACGGAAGCCGAGAACATCGCGGTGGTATGGAATCGGACATGCCAGTTTTCCCACCCCTTTCTTCGATAAACATGGGAAGGAGAAATCAAGATACGATTTCTCCTTACCATTATCCACTGATAATGT
Source organism: Holothuria leucospilota (assembly GCA_029531755.1). Taxonomy (NCBI): domain Eukaryota; kingdom Metazoa; phylum Echinodermata; class Holothuroidea; order Aspidochirotida; family Holothuriidae; genus Holothuria; species Holothuria leucospilota. Next base: position 66,897 of record JAIZAY010000192.1, on the reverse strand, counting down.
GGATTGGAGAAAACCAAAGTCAGTGAGGGGGTACTTCAAGAAAGGACCATTACACAGTGTCCATAAATGGACGCGCCCGCACATGGCACAAATCCTCTTTTCAATTTAAGTAACATAGCTAGCTCGCTCGTCAACGATTTCTCCGGACCACGGTGGGATCATCCCACGCTGGTAATAATATAACCAAACTTATATAGCGTCAATCTGTGTCATGTGCGGGTGCGTCCATTTATGGACAGGGTGTTCGAAAATGTACGCTGCGTAATGGTCCTTTCTTGAAGTACCCCCTCACTGACTTTGGTTTTCTCCCTTCCACATTATCAGTGGATAATGGTAAGGAGAAATCGTATCTTGATTTCTCCTTCCCATGTTTACCGAAGAAAGGGGTGGGAAAACTTGCATGTCAGATTTCATACCACCGCGATGTTCTCGGCTTCCGTAAATACGAGTGTGAAGAAGAGGTAGAATACCCAGTTGGCTTGGCCAACGGACCCGACTCAAAATAACATCGTAAAGGACGCCAGAGAACTCAAGGCCATTGGGATCGATATCTAGGGCGTAACCTTGCATATGTATCGTTATGGAAACACGTGGGGAGCTTTTTAGTTGTACGGTGGAATTAATTTGTTTTTCAAATATACATATAAAAATATATAAATATACGTATGTCACATCTAAAAGAAATAATTATACTAAAATGCAAGAAATAAAACTATAGTTAAAAACCGTATATGTATATATATATATATATACACACACACACACACACAGTACGGGGATTCTGCCATAGAGCGTTTCCAGCTGACCTTCAAAGGGTACAGAGGGCACATTAACAAGCAATTTACAGTCATCAAAACTTTACAACCTTTGAACGAAAATCTGCGTGAACACATTGCAAAAGAATTAGATTGAAGAAAGTATCTATATAACCAAAGGAGGAGAGGACTAATAAGCACTGATTTAAAATATTATATTTGGATTCTTTGCAAATGTGTTAAATAAATGCCCAGCCCATATGGACCGAAAATATATTTCTATATGTTTGTATAAGCCAGTGAAGCTTCAAAGCATAGTCATACCACCCAGCTACTGTTACTCGAAGTATTAAATTGCGACATGAACGTCTTGATGCGGCGTCCTTTTAACTTTATTCGAGTTTGAAGGCTAGAGTTGCTCTTGGGTGTAGTTGCGCTCATAATTTTTTGTAAAAACGCTCTTAAAGCTTGCAATAGACATCACTGAACATCACAGAAATTGCTTGCAGATCAGCACTGACACATTTTTTAGTTTTCGAACAAAGTATGCCTACATCCTTGAAACCATCATAACTTTTTTGAATTGACAGTCTTTTTTAATAAAAGAAGAGAAGAACGCATTAATCTCCTCCCATTTATGCGATCTAGATGCCTCTGTAATTATATCTGCACAGTTAAAGTAATTGTAAGATATTCACCGACGGTTGAATAAAGCCAATAGTGGTGTTGAAGAAATATGGAAGAGCAGGTGAAAGTTCGCACATCTTTTCGCAGTAAAAGAAAGACTTGTGACAAAATCAATTAAAATACGTCCATCGTTCGTTCGTAAAATAATCTATCCCACTCCCCTACAGACCTTTTGTAACTTACTTGGAGTCATTATATATTGTTTGACAATTGCTTGGGGCATGCACCCCTTAGGGCGTACCTGGGCCACGGTTCATAGGTAGGTGACTTTTTCGTGTGATCAATTTCCCGAATCGGGCACAGTAGTGCCCGTGTGCCCCCCCCCATCGCCTGGCTACAGGCCCGAATGCCTCAGTTTTTAAAAAATGAGCGGTTTGAGAGTTTCACAGCTCTGAACGATATGTCTGATGCAAGTAAACACTTTTTTATACATTCGTTTGTTCGGGTAATTTCTCTTACGAACAATACGCCGGGCGCAGGCTATGATAGCCTTTACCTGCAGTACTGGAAGTATGATATGAATAGTCTTATGTTCTCCATTGACCGTCATGTTTTATGTTCGATACGCATCATTTTGGTTCTCAGAATGGGGTTAGGTGTCAAGTGAATCGTCTACATTCCGTTAAGAAGGTTCATCCACTAGAAATCTCGACTGCCTTTATTTTTCTTTTCTTTATTTTCATTTTTAAGTGGCTAAAGGGAATGCGCCTCTTGAGCCCTCCCCTTTGTATCCGCCACTGCATTTGAAAAGTATCTAATGAGTGGTGAGGGCATATAAAAACTTACAATATGATGTGGAACTCAGTTATGTTATACCCTGTGATAAAGTTTTTCTAATAAAATCATCCATTGTTTCATGAAATAATTTTCGAGTTCCAGTATTTATGGTAACCCTTTAATTAAATATAAAACTCGTTCTACGGATTGGAAGTCTCGATCCTTGATTTTTCATGCTCAACTGCTCAACAAAACATCTGCCGTTAGCGTGGCTAATACATTAACTAATGACACTAGGAGTTTATGGCGTAACAAAATCCATACGACAAGCTTCCTAATGAGCGCACTCCTTTGCCAATGACAATACAGGGTTTTTCAAACAGCATGCGAAACCATGGGAGATGATTCAGATTATCCGTTGTGAGAAAAGTCCAAAAATAAGACAAATTAACCTGAATATTTCATTCCAACATGTTTGGAGGTTATAAATAAACAAGTAAAGTTTTGTCACAACGCACCTGTTTTGAAAGAATTCTCTTCATGTAAGTGGTCCAGACACCTACAATAAATAGAAAAATCAATCCTAGTTATTAGCGAAACTCTCACTAAAAGATCCAGGAGCAACTGATGAAGTGCCAAAACTGTGTTATGAGAATGGATCAAAATCCAGTGTTGGGGTTGGGGTTACAAAGGAGGACCCTAGTATTCTCTCTTTAACAATCTAGTGCTTCGTTTTTCATTCACTTACATGAGCGACTTAATTGCAGGTAGATATAAAGTATGATGGGATACTGGCCACCATACCTAGAACAGTTCTGAAGTCATGCCTTGCATTTAACAAAACCAATGTTGAATAGCTCGACTCTACGAGTAATTCGTTGATCCACATATCTGAAATGTTGCTATACTCCAAAACTTTGGAAGTAAGATAACCTACTGTTTATCATAGTTAATGGTTAACTGATCATTCTTAAAAACAAAGGTTCTTTCGATAATCAGCGCAACGCTAAACGAAAATATATTCAATGAACCTTTGTACCTTTAGCGGACAAATCTTTTTCACTAACGATATACCTGCCATTATGTATTTCAATAATGTAGAGAACCATCTGGTACTATATACTAGACATCACCCCACCGAAGCGCCAAAATTGTTAATATTAACTCTACAAACGATTGGCTTATCTCTATCAGATGTTTTGTTAGCATTGTTTTTGACGTTTAAAATTCAAAGGCTTTAAACACTCTTCAAACAGAAACAAGTCCAAAAGCCAATTTGATGAATTGACATTTGACGGGTGCACTGTTTCGGTTCTTTCAAAGGCCAATGATACTTTTAATAAAATACATCGAAAGAGAATACCATGACTCTGAATACAGAATGCAACACCTGATAGATCTTGGAAAAGCATTTCAGTATAAAGTTTGTCTACAGTACCTTAATGTTCGCAAGGACACCCACACTAGCTAGGTTCTGTGGACTTACTCGAAGAGCAAAAACTTCTTCACGGGAAGGCAGTGCGCAGGCTTCTAGGATTGAGTAGGTTGAAGGTGGATATAACACACGATAGTAATAATACACATGACATCAGTGTGCAACAGTAATGACACCGAATTAGCTTTTTTAGCTTTTCATTTAACGGTTATAAAGTCATCCAATACTCACTTTTCGATGATGGTAACTTTTAAAAGCACAATTGACAACAAATTTGTGGTTTCAGTTAGTGATTGTTTAAAGTAAAGTTGAAAAGAATCATATGTGCCACAGGGTCGGGTTGCAGTAATGAGTGTCTATAAGAACCACCTCAAAAACCTTGTGTATGGTGTAAAGGAGATTTTGACAAATTTAGTAAACACTCATATTTGCAAAATTGTGGACCAAAGCCACTGAATGTAAGATCCCTACAAATGGTTTTAGGTGGATAGTCACCAGAGTTAACGTCAAAATTAGCAGACCAGATCTTTATCGCTTGTCTGGTTGAAATTCTCTGATAGTGTATAATGCCTGTAATGGGTCACTGTAGTGTTTTTAATTTTTAAAATTGTAAAGTTGCAGAATAAAAATAGCACTTATATCGGATATAAAGATATAGTTTGAGGTATGCGTCACCCTCACACCCTGCAGCTTGCAATTTGGCACAATGCATGCATGAAAAGAAGAAGCTTAAGGCCTAAAGAATGCCTTCATGGTTTTTCTTCTCTGGAGAGAATTAATTTTATTTACAATATGTTTAATAACATATCATGGGTAGAACCTTTAATTTGATAGAGATTGGTTCTTAAGGAACATTTGTATATTGTCCTACCACAAGTAGCAGTTTCCATTCTCACTAGACTTTTCCGTATTTCAAAGGTTAAGTTTAATGCAAATACTGCAATGATGTCTGGGACTTACAGCAACATTTTGTGTTGACTTTATTCAAAGGAAAACACCTTATTTATATCTCGAAGAAAAGAACAAACTTACTTTATTGTTTTAATATCATCAATGTTTGTGAACCACCCACAAAGCAAACACAGATTGAGTTCTCTCATGTATGCAGACAACCGTTGTATGAACAATAACGGCATCTAAAACCTCCTTGTTGGAAAAGTAGTCCATAGCATACATTGTGACTTAACATTTGCTAAGTACATTTCGTTGGCCCCAATCACTTTAGGGACATTGTGAACAGATCCTCATATTGTAAGTCCCAAGACATTGTTTGGTGGGTAAATAAGTATGGATGTTTTTGGTCGAAATATACCATCGTATGTAATGTGAACTGCACCTCGATGTAAATTGTTAATCCTTGTACTTCTAAACTATCTGAAGAAAGTTTACTTATCTCACAATGGTTCGTTAGATACGTGAAGTTCACAGTTAAATGGCCACGTAGACCTTAACGCATTTCTACGGAATAGGGTACATTCGCAAAAACCATATCATTAGGGACTTCGTATCTTTTCAAAAACAATCTGAATCTCTATAAGGCTCTTTTACATGCAGCTTCAGGTAATCTGGGGTTCTTTCATGAGTGAAGTAAGAAAAAAGTAGAAAATTCAGTGTCTTTAAGATTCCCCTGGACCCTGAGGATATGTAATAAAACGTTTGGGCCATCAAAGACCACCTTACAGTATTCCTTCTCTGTGTACAATTCTGAAAACTTTCCAAATCAACCTTAGACTTTCCTCTGAAATCGGTACCTTTCCAGTGCAGGGCCTTAGCCTAGGCAAAATCTCTAGGGGCAGTTCATGGCAGCCTCCAGTGGCGTACCTAGTATACTTGGCACCCAGGCGGATCCTTTCATTGTCACCCAGTGCCGCCATAATGGGGGGGGGGGGGGTAACAGGAGAGGTTTGAATGGAGGACGTGACATTTTAAAAGCTTTGAATTGACTACATGTCTGGACTTTCATTACATAGTGTCTTTTTTCTATGGGGGGGGGGGGGAGGCGGGGTGTATAAGAGCTGGGGTAATACACGTACTCTATTAGAAATTTTCGTGTATGTAAGATGGCTAAAATGCAAAATGGTGCTACTTTTGGGAAATCTTTGAACTGGTCACATGAATACAAATCGTTACTTTTAGTGCCTATAAATTTACTTTTTGACTGGGTGTAAGGGGGTGGGTGCTGTTTAAGCCCTCCTCTGAGAATATTTTTCTTATTAAATTGCTTGGATACACATGGTGCTATTTTTGAAATATCCTTGAATTGATTATATTTTTTGGAAAATATTAAGGGGTCGTTGGCTGTGGCATGGCACGATGCAATACTAGGCTACAGCCGAAGACTTGGTGGGGACCTTTTCCCTCTTAGTGCGCTACTTGGAAGGCCACCATCCGTTGGTGCGTAGCGTACAGATTTACATTTTGTTAAAGTGCCTCTCAGATTTGAGGAAATGACACTTTCTAGAACAGCCTGTTGCGTCTAAACATTTTCGAGACTTCATGCTTTAGAAAGTAAGAATTCAAAAAGAAATAAAGTTATACTTGAAAAGTGTATTCAGTAAAATCACTTTGTAGTCAAAAAGAGGACACCAAGTATTGTATAAGCTCATTGATTTTAGCAAGGTAATCATAGGCTACTTTACATAAACATGCTGGTGCACCCATATTGGTGTTAAGTATTGTTTCTCACGGGCTTCAGCTATGTTGAGTATCATGCATAAGAATGGAGAATCATTCGTCAGTGCAAATTACCCGCATATGAGCCCGTCTGCGACTGGGGTCCGGGGACCTCTTCAGGAAAATTTTGGCAAAAAGGAGCCTTTTTATGCGATTTCCGAGGTACTAGGGGCGTTCAAAACATAATCAGGACAATAGAGGTTTTATCAGTTTCACTATTTTTCCAAGTAGAATATTTTTCATATAGGGTTTGGAAATCTCAGGGAGAAAGTAACCCCCTTGCCCCCACAGTCTACTGCCCTGCAGTGCATTTGTCATGATCCAAATAGAGACATTGGTTGGGGCTCTTTTAATAGCCCGAATCAATGTTCTTCACATTCGGAAATGAGCAATTTTCATAATCGCGCACTTGAAACCTCCCAGTCGAAAACCTTCACCTTTCAGTGAAAGTTTATTTTTGGTTGGGTACGGAAGGGTGTCTGGTCTAAATGGAGGGGCTACAACTCCTTCCCTTGAGAAACTTTTGTTTATGTTAGTTGACTTAGTTGCAAAATGGCGCTACCTTTGTCAAATGTTTGAAATTGAACAAACTACATCCTTAGAATTTCATTCAGTAGTGATATTTTGGCCGTGACATGGCACCTGTTCTATAAATATGTATAACGCCAAATACATACTTCCAATCTTTCACATTGAGCTACAAATTTTACTGTATAGGCTACTCGTGATATAAGATTGCTGTAAGATCCTCCCTTGAGGCGGGGTCCCTACGTAGGTTGGAGATGTATCTCTGCATTTAATAACAGCATATTGGTCCGAATATTTTGACCCTATTGTCATGAGATACGGAGTGCGAAATATAATGAATGCGTGCAAAACGTGCCGAAATTTTGCAATAGAAACCTTTTCCATGACAAATATCCCATACAGACTATATGCCTCGGGAAACTCAATTTCCTAACAACATGTATCTGCCAATTAAACGGCGAGTCTTTTGCCTGGTAATTCGTGAAATATTCTTGTCTTGAATTCTCTTGTTGCGCATTCTTGCAATGCTGTGCTCCTCTGTAATCACTCTAAGACTTACGGATACGAACAATCGACCTAAAATCCCTAAACGATGAATTAGTACAAATACGTCTGAGGCGGTATTGATAATAAGCACAGCAATGAGGTTTTGCTGGGAGCCGGCGAAAGTTTGATAGTTGAGAAGAATTAAATCAAAACTTTGAAAGTTCCAGAACGACTTGTGATAGAAGTTGATCCATCACTCATCACAAACTAGATGCATCACTCAGTCGAAAATACCTCAGCCCACCCCTACAGAAATCCATAGCTTAAACATCGTTTGGGCTCATTTTAGAAAATATTAGGAAATTTTCAGAAATTGATTGGGAGCACGTTCCCTCTATGCCTCCGCCACTGCCCCTTATACTGCCAGATGCCCTGGTTATCTCTGCTATATTTAGTTTGCATCTTAGCTTTTACCTCATATATGTTGCCTCCACAATCTGTCTTAAAATAGTCCTTCACTGTTCACTTGCTTGGACATTTTCAGAGATGAATCGATCATCTCGACAAATTCAAAAGTTGCTTGCTGTCATTATGAAGCATAGTTAAGTTTGCGACTGGTTGATCGATAAGCTGCTCTCCTGAAACAGGCTTTTAAAGGCATCAGCACTAGCAAAACTCTTCGGGTAAAGTTTATTTTCAGCGATATGTTAGTAAATATCTAAACTTGCCATCCAATCGTAACTGTAGCTTTTGGGTAGCAATCCGATTCTGTCTGTAATTTGTAACGTAACGTAAGGCATGCGGCACACAAAGGTGATAAATATTCCAAACTGGGTTGTAAGGGTTTATGCTAAATACAAGCTTTGTTTAATCAGTTTTTCCATAATGACATCAAAATTGGTTCGTAAACATTTTGAGATCCTCGGCAGAGTCTCTCCTTGGCTTTCCGATTTGTTGTCGGAAGTTGATCTGCAGGAAAAGTAGGAAAGATTTTCCTTTTAACACTTTAAAAATGAATGACTTTTATGTGTAATATATCACTTCTTTCAATTTTCTTATTTTAAAGTTTCGAAGAGTAAAATTGACTTACTACTATTGGAAATAGGCCTTTATTGACAATGCAATGGCCAACATTCTCAGTTGGACTGGCTGATGGTCCTTAACAGATTAACAATAGTTCTTACGTTTGCCAATGGGTCCATTCAAAACGAGAATAACCACATGCTCTCCTCGCATTACGACATTGAGTTAAAAAAGTTATACAGAAAAACATTGCTTTCCTGCAACTGTTCAAATAATGACTAAACATCGGCAACGATTGTAAAGAAATTTATTTAATGAGAGCTGCCATTTAGAGAACGTTATGCTATTTGCACAATTTCGATCTAATTTCTCTTGTTTCGAAGTATCACCAAGTTGTATAGTCTTAAAAAGTAAGGGAAGAAGAATTTAAATAATATTGATTTAAACGTTAGGAACAGCAATAACATTGCTAGTGCAACATCTTAAGTCAAAAGGAAGTATAGAGGCGTCACATTTTGCCCCTCAAGCAATTTTACCAAAGTTGAAGTTTGAAGAATCAACGATGTCACTATTCTTGGTGATAACCCTCCATATCAGCTTCCAACAGATGGGTAGTGTGTGGAATATATCTTAATCAGAGTATGGAAAAAAAAGGAATCATATTCCTTTTCTTGAGAAGATGCAAAATATAGCTGCAACTGTTGACATCACTAATGGTGTTCCTATTTAGGCCTACATATTTTGTTGTTAAATGGACACTTGCATTTATGAAAATAACGAAAACTTGCATTTATTATTCTGCTAAAGAAGGAACTTCTTCCAGAGTAAAAGAACGTTTACTATGCTGGAAGGAAGCAATTTTGCATGCATTATACATATATCTTCTATTTTCAAAGGTGTCAAAATTGTGTTATCATACTGCTGTAAGCTATTTCATTTAGTCTTTAAATAATTTTCAAAGCGTAATTTAAATGATGAAGACTGCCAATTGATAACCATTCTTACTACCAATAAAGAATAAAATTATTGTACCAGTTAAACATCTTCAGCAGTATATCCACAGTGTGTTTCTCTTAAAAGGAAAAACAAAAAAAAACAAAAACAAAAACAAAAAAAAAACAAAAAAACCTTGAAAATTTTAAGGCTCACAAACTCACCTAGGGCAACTTAATGCCCACCAGTGTATTCAAACACCAGAAAAGAATTATTTTGCAATTTTAATGGTCACCTCATTGTCAAAATAGTATAAAGGAACAGATGGCAAGAAAAGAAAATATCACAGTAAAAGTTACCGAGTTGCAGTCTAATATATATAACGCTAATTCGACCTGTTAGGCGAAATCGGTATACCACCAATACAACCGGCGAAGAAAAAAACAATAAAATACATAAGATTATATTTCCCCTTTTGGTTCTGAGATATATATGCACGTTATTTCAATGGCCCGCAAGTCCTTAGTGTTAACGGATACATGCACGTAAGTTGGTGTGCAGCTAAGTAATTGCATAAACATTATGTGGTAAATCGGACTTGCGTATAGAGTTGCCCATTCCTATATAAAACTGTGTAAAACGTTAAGGCGAAACGATTTTTTCGCCTAAGGGTCGAGTTCTCCCAAGAGTCGCGTTTTTTCATACGGTTTTTCGCCTAAATCCCAAATTAGAGAAATACACTGAAACTGTTAGCACTTTCAAAACCGTGTAATTGTGTACATTTTGCTAAAACTGGAGAGAATATTGTATTTTTCGTGTTTCATGATAACTGTAATGATCTGAGAGAGAAACGCTATCGGGTGAAGCGTCTGCGAGGGACGGGTCTGTTAGGGAAACTAGAACAACACTATTTCGTATCTTTTTGGAGAAAAGACAAGAACCACGATGACATATTAACATTTAAGATATCCCTTGCTTACAATCTTGAAACTGATTAATAAGCAAAGACAGAACATTAGACAACTTTCCATTTTATGTGAAACGTCGACATATTCACCTTTTCAATTTTCGGAACCGATCTACCTGTGCACAGAAGTTAAACAAAAACAACGAAGTAATGTTTAGCACGTTAAAACTTGTCGAATAGCAAGCACGTTAAACTTTTCTAACTAGCTAAACATTTAGTTAATGTGTGCATACCTAGCTATTTACAAACCATTTCGATAGGAAAACTAAACTACATAATTTTAGGGTAGTCAGTACTTATTTTGCATTTAACTTGTGAGATAATCTAGGAGTTTTGAGCATTAAGTGTAGGAGAGAAAATATAGAAATGATGGCTCACCTCTTTACTGTATTCATCATCTTCCAATGCACTTCCTTGATCCTTACGCTATGAAAAGTAAAATTGATTCAGTGTGTAACTATTTACTTACCTACAGTACAGATGCTACCATATTATCACTCATATCTTTCGTACCACGTTCCCTACCACGTTATCCTTTAAAGTAATGTACTCTCAACAAGGACACAAAGAAGATAAAAGAAAAGAAACCAAATGACACAAAAGATTAAACCGAAGAAGAAATGTCGAAATCAATGGTAATAGATCAAAACAAGCACCTCGAATTCATAAACTTTTTTACCCTATGAGATTCACTGAACATTTATATTGTTTCATATTAACAAGAGAAAGCTTGATGTAAATGATTTTCAAATCCAACTTTTGTGATAATTGTTGTTTTGTACGCACCTCCCATTGTCCAGATTCAAAACTGAGCCTGTAGAGAGGGGAAACTTCTGTGTCCCAAAGCACTGCGATGAATAAAAAGTGTTGTAAAGCAAAACCGTCACATTTTTCAATTTACGTAATCCTTGCAAAGTTTCTACTGAAATATTTCACACACATGATGCTGAAAGAAACACAATTTCCTTATACTTTACTTTTATTTACCTCCATCTAACCTTTTGTGTGACTGTATGGTCCGGTACCTTGCCTTTCTATGTGAAGAAACTTTTTACCCTTCAAAAGAGAGCAATTCGTCACATGTCTTTATCCTTCTTTAAATGATCACACCAGCAAGCTGTTTGATTCTCTCGGTTTTCTTAAATCTCCTGATCGTATTAATATTCACACTGCTACGTTTGCGTACTGCTCTAGAAATAGCTATAACTCTCCGATTTTCAAAACTTAGTCATAATACAAGGGCTGGTGACATGTAAAGTCTCGAATCCGTGCAAATATTATAAAACAGAGGTTACGTTATCGAGCTAGTACTATTTGAAATTTCCTGCCAAATACTATCAAGAATATGCTTCACCACATTCATTAAAAAAAAAAATAAATCTTAGTACTCATTACTTAAAGAGCTATTGTTAGTGTCTTTAATTATATTCCTGATGGTTCCACAATGCCTTACATCACTTAAAATGGTGTATTTAATGTACTAATGTCTTTGTTTATTTTTATTCTCTTTTTTTATTTTTTGGGAGTGGATCTACTTGTTAAGCCTTTTTAGGTTTTTAGTCTACTTCTTTTTTCTTTCGTGCATTATTACGTTCTTGTAAAATCTCTTGTGTTCTGTTTTGCACTTCACAGGCTATATGCAAGGAGAAAAAACAAAAATAACTGAAATGAAATGAAACAAAAAGAATTACAATAATTAAATGTGGGTGCTGAAATGGGAGAAATTAAATGGGGTAATCTCAGTTACGAACGCCTCGTTTTATGGGAGTTACTTATACTTTAAAGGGTGTAACAATGAATGTCAAAAATGTAGAATACCGTCAAAATTCCGACTGCAAAGGGCCGCAAATTGGTTAACGTGAATGGACTTTGGCAGCAAACAAAAGTTGAAGCTGTTGAAAAAGAAGGAACACCAGTGTTAATATATATAGAAGCAACATTAAGTATTGATCATCTTTGACTTCAAATAGTTTATATGACATCTCGGAACTTAGAAAAGACTGAAAACTTATTCGAAAAAGACAGTGTAAAAGAAGGTCAAAAACCCATAAGACGAGAGCCCTGTAAGATTTGAGTTTTCAGTAAAAACATTGTTTTTTTCACTTTTACCACAAAACGTCCATTTTGGGGCATTCTAAGCAAAAGCAAAGGATGCTAATGATCTCGTTTTCTCCAAACTCTCTTTCTTCTTCGGATATTACCAACTTCTGCAAAGTTGCTAGATTTGGTATTTTAATGTTACTGCTCAGCAACATATATTTTCCATGAATATCTCCCGTCCGAAGGCAGTCCTCTAGTTCCAGCTCCCTTATGATAATCTATGGGAAATGATACAGTAATGGAAAGATGCTAGTTATATTGTCGGCATCTTTGAAATTGCGGAATAGAAACAGAACACATTAAAAGTATTCAGATTTACTCAATGTTAGTAATGCATAACTTAGCTCTAAACTTCATCAGTGGAAGAGGCCTTAGGAACTGAGATCTTGTTGTGTTGTGTCAGAGAAAAGGAGACAACGATACAGGCATCTCTTGGCCAGTGGGCTCTGTGCTGCTTTTTTAAAAGAAATATAGCCTACATCTTATATGTTTGCAATATGTGAGGGTGAGACGAAAGCTCCCGTCTTTTAAGGTGTAATAACCACGGGAGAAATTTCAGTCAATGAATGGGGCGAGTTTGTGGCATCCATTAGGATTTGCCAAACAGCTAACTTATTTACTGCAGCAGGATTTCCATAGGATTTACAATGTGTTACTGAGTAGAATGTGTTCTCCGAATGCAATTCCTAGGTCACACCCTTCTACAAGCATAAACTTTAAGAGCCTGAGTGATAGTAGAACGACCCTGGAATTTTGCAATTCAACCGCTGTGTTCGCAAAACTTTTGTAACTAATGATTTCTTCCACCCGTATTGATGGTCTAAGAGTAAACAGGTTACCGCTGCTGTTCATAAGTTTGGTAGTAAGTTGGCCAGGAGCAGCCCTTTAGGGGTTGTCGCAAAACCAGTTTTTTGGACAAATATTCGAAAACCATGACAATTTCCGACTTTCGAAAGTTGTAAAAGGGCGGGAGCGGCGAAAAACCAGCAAAACCTCCCGACGTGGTGTGTTTGTATACACACAAGGAACGAGAGTAGGTCTCCCTTCCTAGGGCACATTTCTCTTATGCTGCAGTTCCATTAAGGCCATGACTTTTAAGTGACAGGAACTTCAAATCTTAAACTCTCAAATCTATGACAGCAAGTACGCAGTGAAACACTACGAAGGGTTTGGTACCAGAATGACTCAAATTTCGGAAAAGGTAGAGGAATTACCCAAAAGCTTCTTCTGCAGCCATTTAAATTTAATGAAAATTTAGGCATTATATACAGGGTGCACGACCGTCAAGGAATGTATTGAACACAGTAGCATTGCAGCTGGGAATAGCAAGGATAGGTAAAAATGATCAGTCATGAATTGATAGTATTTGCTATGTAAAAAGTTTTTGATATCGCTCCTTATATTGAGCATTATTTCGATCTCAGCTCACTTTGTTTTCTTTAGCATGTGTTTGCATATTTATTGTCGCAGAAAAGCTGCTATGTCGTGTTATGTATTACTAGGTATACAGCCATTGTCAAGTTTCTGCACATTACGGAATTAAATGAAACTTACAAATAAATAAATGGAATGAATATGGTCTTTTTTCGGGGAACTGGTAAGTTTTGACCAAGAGTTATATGCATGATGTGTTGATGTGTATTTGCAGGAAGTGTTCCAGCATGATAGGCTTGTTTAGTACAAAAAGGTCAAGTTAGTTCTATGCAAGAAATTACAGCTGACACTAGCATTCAACTTATGTAACCGAATATTTGGAGAACTTGCACCCCACGGAAGTGAATACACTTTTCTTGCAAACAAAACAAACTACATTTTGAATCTTTCCCAAACCTGACGGCTCGCAGCTCCAAACGTGTCAAATCCTTCTCAAAGAAACTCACCCCATGTCTTGATGCTGTCTCAAGGAGTTGTATTGTTGATCGCTGCCCTAGATTGCTGTGTCTTTTAGTTATCACAATTCCGTCTGAACATAATGTTTCAACATCTGTTATTACCTGATCAAAGTTTTCTTGGAGCTCAAGTTGGCAGACTTTGGTAAATCTGTCTCCACCCATGACACTGCTTAAATATTGATAAATGTGTTTTGCTCCCGTAGGATTCAATGCAGAAGCAAAGCGATACACATACTGAAAATCGAAAGGATCAACATTTTTCAAAGTTTCAGCGTCAGTCGAGTGGCCAAGTGGTCTGTTTCTGTTGCTCTGTCCATTGCCATGTCTGGGATCAAGTCTTCGACCTTGGACTATAGCAAGGTTTGATAAATGATGCGCAGCATACCATTCATAGAATAGTCTTTGACAAAACCTTACTAAAATTTTCGATGAGGTCTTAGCAAAATTTGAGGAGCCATTCAAGAAGTACACTTCCTGCTCAACCAATATACCAGTATTCACATAATGGTCGTAAAATCCACAACCAAGTTCATCACAGATATTTTCCTTCTCCCACAAAATGTCACGGGTACCATTCAGTACTTCAAAAGCTAATTTGTCAAGTTTGTAGTGTTCTTTTTCATAAGATTTGCATTTTGATAAAGTCTCTGTTCTTATTTTGTTTCTTGTATGGTTATGAAAAAGAGAAATTATGTGCTTAAAGAAACTGGTTGCGGAACCGAAAATTGTGATATTCCTCCTATCGTGACTTAAGTGAGTAAAGAGAACAAAAAATAAGGGTATTTGAAAAAGATCTTCTAAAGCATGATTTTCTTTAACTTTTTGTTTGATGTCACCGCTAGGATTAATATCGTCAGAGGAAAAAACTTTTTCAATATACGAGTTCCTAGTTCCTTTGTCAAAACCGTTCAGTCGTATTCTCTTAGTTTGCGGTGGCATATTTGTTGGTAAATAAAACTGTCTTGTAGTAAGAATAACTTTAACGTGTTCGAGCATTTCGGCTTTTATTATCCGCATCACATCTGTGCTGTCATTTTTACCTAGATACTCCTCGAAACCATCCAATATTATTATTACAGACTCATTGCAGCGTAATACAGACTGGATGTCTTCTATATTCAATTTGGATTGATGTGGCAGCAGAAACTGTTTAATTGCTTTGAAAATCGAATGGGTTTTCCCTATTTGAACCAGTCGTATCAAAATAATTATTTTTACTTTCCCAAAAAAAGATTCTTCTGAGCCGTTTTTCCAATCATCAACCATCTTGATAGCAAGGGTTGTCTTACCGTACCCTGAGTCACCTTCTATGATGTACCTGTTGGAATTTAACTGTGAATTTGTCAAAATTTCCCGATATGATTCCAAAGGTTGCCATTCTTCGTTTATTCTCGGTTGTCTACTTTGAATTAAGAAGTCTAGCTTGCATTCTACAAAAATGTCGTTTACTTGGTACATTTCGTCTCGTGAAAACGGCACCGGAATCACAGTTACACAGAGGTTTTCGTAGACTGCCTTTAACTCGGCGATGAATAGTTCTGTTTTTGCTGAGTAAAAAGTTAAAAAATGGGAAATATTAATACGGCAAATCACGGCACTACAATTCATACAGTCCACAATACACCTTAAATAAAGGTACCTCTAAGGTGAAAGTTTGAAAAGTCGTTTATAGAAAGACATAAAATTGTTTGTGAAACACGTTCGCATCATCCATATTTAAAAAGTTAACACAAGATATAAATAAAGAAAGCGTTCTCGAGTTGATAAAATTCTAGCTGACATTAAATGAAATGACGTGGAGTTCTTGTCAATTACAAACTGATTCATTAGTTTTCTTAGTAATTTAAAAAAAAGCATCAACAGAGGATACAGAATGTTGATCACCAAAGGCGCTCTGGTGATATTTTGCTACTCTTTACAATTGTCTAAATATGTCCATGTTGTTCATTGCATTAGTGCAAACTTCTTAGTATCTATATTTTGGTACTTACTTGTTTCCTCGTTCATTTTCAATAGGTTTGTTTCCATTAATCGCATTTGGATAAAAGGCTTGTTTAAAAAACAGAGAAAGAGGAGATTAATGGATAAATTTAGTTGAAGCATGAAATTAGTTCACCGAATGAAGCACCATTGAAACTTAAATTTGATAATGTGGTGATTTATCATTGCCAAGAGCTCCGCAACTTACAGTAACCAGAAAGCCTAAAGGCTTAGTGATTCCTTGATGAAATGGGAATGATATGTTGCACTGACTCGGTTAAATTTATCGAGCCGGACACTCTGTCTGAGTGAGAAACCGAGCTCTAATCCACTACGCCATCAAAAACCTCGTTCAGCATATGGTATTTCCAATCATCCTTTAGTCACAACATCCTTTTCACGTGTTCATAGGTAATTCAAATGGGTAATTCACTGTAATAGTTATGCTTGTGAAAAATAAGTATTTTTCTCTATAATTTCATAACTGGAATGGTGCAAAATTCAACCTTAACTTTTCGTTTCTAACCAATTACCGGGTAAAATTGAGAGGTGCTGCCCACTGTCTATTAAGTTTACGAAGTTTCTGTAGTTTCACCTCTGATGACCTCAGATAACCTTCGACCTCCAACAAACCCGAAGGGTTCTCTTCCTCTTAAAGTAACACATCTATACACCAAATATGAAACGGATCCATCCCTATCTTGAAATATCCTGGTTTTCAAGATTTTTGGTTTTTGACCTCTGGTGACCTCAAATGACTTTCGTGGTCCACGGAAAACAGTAGGTTCTTTGTTGATAAAGTTATATACCAAGTATGAAGATTGTCCATCATTGTTACCTTGAGATACCGTGTTTACAAGCAAATTTTAAGAATTTCGTATTTTTACCTCCTGTGACCTCCGTTAACCTTTGACCTTCACCAAAATCAATAGGGTATATTTTTTGCCTAAAACACATCCACATGCTAAGTACGAAAAACATCCGTGCTTCCTACCGAGAGATATCGTGTTTACAAAGTTTTGCTTTGACCTCTGGTTACCTCACATGACCTTTGACCTTCACCAAGAATGATAGGGATCTTCCTGTTAATATAGTAATTCTATAAACAAAGTAAGAAAGTTATCCATCATTGGTATCTTGAGATTTCGTCTTTACAAGCAAAGCGTCACAAGCACACCCTCACCTACACACCCATACATACATACATACATACATACATACATACACACACACATACATACATACATACATACATACATACATACATACATACATACATACATACATACATACATACATACATACATACATACGTACATATATACGTACATACATACACAATCGTCCCCGTGATTGCAAAGATTCCTTTTGCCTTCGGTAAGGAATCAAAAATGAGAACGCATCAAAGAAAATGGTTAGTAAGGGTACAAAGTGTAGCGTCATTGCATGAAACACGTTCCTTAATGACCACAATGGTTCCCTACCAGAATTTAACAACATTTTATAGTGCTCCTGGAAAGATTGAAATTCCTTTAGTAATGAGTACAAAAAGGCAAGCAATGCTCAGTAATTTGAAGTCAATTACATAAAAAGTTTTTCAATCTGTATCTACATAACAACAACGGAACAGTGTTTATGCTCCTGCAAGCTTGAAAACGGAGAGGCTAGAGAAAGTATTAAGTATTAACTTAGGTATATTTACAGAGTATTATGGAATCTAATAGGCATATGCTAATAGCTTTTCTTTGGCTTCGAAGGGCAAAATTTATGTGTCGTGATTGAAGTTTTTCTACGAGTCAAGTTATAAACGGGCCCCACTTCTCAAATATGTTTTCTTTAACTTTCTGTACTGCAGCTGTTGTCATCCATGGTGGTTTTTTCCTCCGTTTGTTGAGACAGGGCTTTGATTTAGGTATGGACTTTTCCACAGCCTGGAAAAAACAATACTTGAACATAGACCATGCCTCTTCCACACTCTTATCCCCCAAGACAGCTCCCCAGTCCTTCCTTAACTGCTGCCTTAATATCTGATAGTTTCCTCTATTAAAAAGATACTTCTCCTTCTGAAATGAAGAAGTATCAGCTGTGTAGATTGTCTTAATGAACAAAGCATCATGATCACTGTTCCCAAGACCAGAGAACTGCTGAATACTAGTTATTGCATCTGGTTCCTGAGTAAAAACTAGATCCAGAAGTGATGAAATCTGTCCCTTCCTGTGCCTGGTAGGGGATCTTTGATGCTGATTTAAAAAACTGTCTTTCACAACTGAAATAAAGTTAACAGTATCTGAGTCCGAGGCAAATTCATGCTCCCAATCAATTCCTCTATAATTGAAATCCCCTACAATCAAACAGTCAGCATACCTCTGATGACAACACTGTTTCAATAATATACATAACATATCATTGTTCTCCATAGTACTAGATGGGCTTCTGTAAAAACAGCCAACACATAGCGGCCTGCCACCCTTAATTTGTTTTAGTTTCACAAGTAATGCCTCAGAAAAGTTTACAACAGGCTGTATTATGGACGATTTCAAAGTTTTAGCTATGTAAAGTGCAACTCCTCGACCAGAGTCCATCCAGTTGTGGTACAGGTCATAATCCTCCAACTGTAAACTAATAATCAGCTCCTTCTTCTTTTCTACATTATGCTGAATGCTTTTCGGTAAGCACTCTGTAAAAGCAACAATATCAGGCTTGTATATACTTACATAAATTTCAGCTCCTCTAACTTGTACAGTTAGTGTAAAAACACTTCAACATATTTGCATCATACACAGAACAATTTACACTATGTACATTGGTCGGGAGAGCCTGGCTACTGGGTGAGATATGGGGTTCTCCGAACCCGCTTTTTAACAATCCTCAGATCTCTGATAACCAGATCATCCTCACCATTTTCTTTTCTTCTCGTTAGTTCTTGTTTCAGTTTATTGAATTCTGCTAGCTCCCATTTTGTTCTGTCGTCCCCAATAGAAAGACCAGCTAGCTCCTCCTTCCTAGTCTTAGAGGCATGAACAAATTTGCGAATTACCTCCTTCTTCTCCCATTCCTGTTTGAAAATAACTTTCAAAGGTCTCGGCTTATGAGAAGAAGCACCTCCTTCTCCACGCACTCCTAATCGGAACATGTTTTCAGGGACAATTTCAGATGAAATATTCAATTTCTTGTGGAGAAGATTGGCCACTTCCCTTTCATCATGACTTTTCCTCTCATTACCATTCGAACTATCCAGTTCCTCAAGCAAATAAATTATAGCATTAGGTCTCCTCTTTTCCATCTCCATCACATCAAACCTCATTTCATCGATACTTGCTTTGGCACTTGATTTCACACTCTCCTCAACAATACCACCAATAGCTGCATTCATAGAATCAGTTAAACAACCTGCCTCTATACTTGAAATCTTAGATGAAGACTGTTCAACATCAAGCTGCAACTTATCTATTTGCATCTGCATTTTCACCATACCACTCATAACTTTGACTGCTGCCTTGTTACAATGAAAACAAAACCAGTGCAGTGATGGATTGTTGCTTGCTCCATCAACTTCCAAAGCCGAGTACTGATTGTCTCCAATTGATTGGCAAGTTGAATGAAACCATACTTCACACAGATCACATTGAATACACTTTTCTTCCTTGTGAAACTTGTTCCCACAGTCTCCACACTTATCTTTACCTCTTTTTGGCTTATCAGACCCACCCATTGTTAAGTTTTAGGCTTGTAGGCAGAACTGGTAAGACAACACTGCATATAAAATGTAGCACAACTGGTTTCTACATAAAGTCTATGCAGCCATGAAGCCACCATGTGATGCAATTAATACCACCTTAAGAATCCTCAAAAATCCTGTCCATCATCCATGAAATTGCAAAATCAACCGGCTTATAATCCACAATAGTACTTTATAGTGGCAAATATAGCCAATCACCACAAAAAGACCTGAAGTCCATAAAAACACAAGAATTTACACAGACTACCCCAAGTGATGCACTCTCCTTCACCTTATAAAACACCTCATAAAGCTGTTACGTATTTCTCAGATCCTCAACAGCCATTACAGTAAACCTCCAGATAAGCAATGTAATTGTAGAAGGTGCCACGTTAATACATTGGGAAATGTTAAATTGGTGACGGCATTTATAATCAAGGCCACATTCTCATACGATGCAGTAGATACCTCTTACATACGTCTGGCAAATGAAAGCTTTAATTCCAGGTTTAATAACCACACAAAACCTTTTAGGCATTATTGCTACAGAAAGTTTCGTAACGACACCAAACTCTCTAAATAGGGAGTCCTAACACCTCCCTGCTCTAAATATCGGCAGATTAGAGCAAACACTGCTGGCTATTCTATCAGGTGGGATGCAATTAAAGAGTAAAACACCTAAAAGGCGTGATTTGGGGCTTTGCAACCTATGCATCTAAGCAACGGACCTAATACCTCCCCGATCTAAGAGAAGCTGGAAATAATCCGTTGGAAAAAGAGAGTTGAATACGAAAACCGAGTTTGTCTCCAAGTGTCTCTACGGTAACGTTCACAATGGAAAGCCACCCAACCGTATGAAAAGAATTAGCCCATGCGGTGTATTGATCTGTAGTAGTAGACTTGGAGAATGTCTGATCAGGGAGCTTTAATCCGAACAGGGAGCTCCAAATAACAGCTCCCTGATCCGAGTAACAACTGTTCGCTCTACATTACGTGAAAATCTGTGAATCGAATCTTGGTCTTCTTACCCGCAGGATTACCGAGGAATGCAGGAAGTACTCAGTGTGCTGAATAATAGGATTATTAGGCGCTCTTGTCTGTGGGTATTTGTACGTCACGCATGATTGGTCTCTCTCCCTCTCCAGGCCACTTTACTTCAGGAGCTGAGTGGGGGGCATCGGGGGGGGGGCAGAGCTTCTGACTAGAGGACAAATGCCCCCATGCCCCATGCCCTCCTCGGTGCCGCCCATGCCTACCGTTCAAAAACACGTACACAATATTGAATCAAATATCGGTTGAGAAATTACGGAAGGTCCCTACAAATTGATTATGACTTCTGTATTATTTATGCATTATATGGTAAGTAGCGGTACTCGTAGCACACCATTCTAAGCCAGGTAAACTAACGATTGATGAATAAGAGTGCTTACACAAACTATCCAATTATAATATAACAGGGGCGTAGATCGGGTTTGGGGATTGGGGGGGGGTTCCGACAACCCTAATTTCAATGGAAAATGTATTAATAGTGATCTGACGTGTTGAAAAAGTAGCATATGGGATACGGGGATATGCATTATGTTGAAAGGATTAGATGGGAGGTTTACATACTTAAATAGGCTCAAATTGGCGTATATTGGGGAGTCAAAACGATAAGTTTGTCTCCCCAATATTTTCTGGGGGAGGGGGCAATTGCCCACCCTGCCCCCAGGATAGACGCCCCTGTAATATATCTGTTCTGCGTACATTTTGGCCTGTATTTTTCCTAACTGTCGTGGTAATATTTTTAAAAACCACTTACCCTGACGTGTAAAATAGTTTCGCATCATTTTACACTTAACTTACAGACTTTCTCATACCACTAGAAACACATGATTCCTTGCACAATTCGTGGTGTTGGGCTTAGCTAGATGTTTACTGTAGCGAAAAAATTGCTCACGGTGTATTTGATAGGGGAAAAGAGCGCAAAGCAAGTGAAACAATTGATAATGTAATGGAACAAACTCAAAGCGGAAAATGTCTTAAACAGATTATGCCCTCATCATTGCAGGCAGAAAAGGGGTGTATGTAAGGGAGGGGGTCGGGGTCGTGGGGCTTGATCTTTAGCCTTACCTAACTTGGGAGGGGCTAATATTTTTTTAATCTAGCCAGTAGGCTACTCTTATTTTTCTGTCTTTGCCTGCAACTTTTCAAGACTTGAGAAGTGTTCCTTCCTGTGACCTTGGAGGCACCTTTAGCCAATTGTTATGGGCACGATAAGTACCAATCGGTTGTGTCACTAGGATAAGATTGTGACAATTTACCTTTCAGACGAAAATCACTTCAACCCAACACAGACGGTTTTGTTCCCGACGGATTAAAAGTAATGTATGGTACTAACGAAGTGTGCATACAATAAAGACGCTAGTGCATTTCGTATATTAATTGAAGTTAAATAATTCTATTGCTGCAGATAGTTACTTGACCTACAGATGTAATGATTTGAAAAAAGATCCTTAAAATAGCTGGACAGAGTAATTCTGAGACTTATTGTGAAAAGCTAGTTATCTCGAACACTATCTCGGGGTTTGTATTTGTGAAATTCCTTTCAACCATACTTACTTGTTCTTCGTCGTCGTCTTTAGGTGCACTTCTTATGCGTTTTGACCGTTTCCCTAAGTATAGAAGAACGTTCAGGGAGGCTAAAACCTGAAGCAAAGTTTCAAATTTTTGAAAACATTACAGATGGTTTTCGGCTCTATGTCCGTCACAATCCGGGAAGGTCATTATGCGTTAACTATCTTTCAGAGGTGAGTATAAATGTAGCGAAACTTAAGATATTGTGTGATCCTAAACAATAATTAGAAATCAAATAAGTGGTAATGTTTTTGAGACGTTAGTTGCGCCTTAACCTAATCCTACACCTAGGAGCCTAGGAGAATGTTATAAGTGACATAATGGTAAGAGAATGCACATTAGAGAGCACATGAAGACACAGACTGCACAAATGAAATATTTTTTAGTTTTAATTTACGTACTTATATCAGAAGTCAATAAAATATGGACCGTTTGAGATAAACGTTCGAAATTTTGTGCCCTTTGGTCTAAATGCAATAGTCTGGTATTTGTATGTAATAAAAAGCCTTATCGTAGTCTTTGCAGGTCATTTACCTCGTACTGTGACGACTCCGTAAATTACAAGCAAAACAGTTGGTGCAGTGATTGCCGGGGCGATGATCCAAAGAACATTTTGATCCATTGTCGTTGTTTTACTTTCAACTGTTATAACGGGAGATTTAAAAATATACCTTTAATGATGGTTGTAGTTTACGGTTGCAATTAAGTCGAAAACATAATACGTCTTGCTGCATATGTGTATTGTTATTAGTGATTAGCAGAATATCATTTCATGAAAAATGAAACCTCTCAAGATCATTCTTATACGTAAAAGAAACCAGTTAAATGACATAGGTTTAATTGTGATATGATGTACTCATGACCAAATCTTTACTTTCGTATGGTCCATTGACCATAAAAAACCTACTGAAGTTTTGTCACTTAGTCAATGTCTTTAGGCAAGTAAGTCAAGTCTATTTCTATACTAAAGGATGATTTGGCATAAGAAAATCGCATTACCCTATAGCCAAGTTAAACTTCTGACAAGTTAGGTCCAATGATACACAAAACTGTCCAAGAATATTTCCGAAAACCATACGTCTCAGACAACAAACGCATGCTTGACTGGTAACACAGCTATTCGAAATTATCTGTGCTGTACAAATAATCTATATTGTGCTAACTGATAAAACATTTTTTTTACAAAGAAATATACGGTCGAGGCAATCTTTGAGCCTTACATGAAGGAAATATCAGCTCTACTTTAGACGCAAGAAAGAAATAATTTCCATCTTTTTGCACGACCTTGCACTCAGCAGTATGCCTTTTGGTGGCCGCCAATTCAGAAGTATATTTTGCGTTGACAATAATGTCAAACGTATTATCTTCATTTTGCAAAATTGTTGTTCGTTGATCGTAAAATATTAGTTCTTCCGATAACGTTTCTGGCATTGCTACCCATACAAGGTTAACTTTAGGACGAATGCGTCTCACTGCACAACTAAGGTTGCCCTCTCTTTCAACTAGTAGAACGCAATCAATACCATCGTTGCATCCTTCTATCTTGGGACTTGGTGAACTTGGAAGTACTTGGAAAAGAACAGAAATTTATATTTGTGAGTGTCATGGAAGAATTTGGGACGTTTTTCTTGAAATAGTACGTGTATTGGAGAAAATAATGCGAACGCAATACCATGTAAAAAACTAAAATTAACTCCTACACTCTAAAGAAAATGGGTTTATTTACCCCAAAAAGTGTTGCTGTGCGGGATTTACATTTACCCTCTAGAATGGGCATTTATACACCTGTAAAAATGGTATTTAAACCCACATGTGGTGTACATTTACACAAATTTCCATATTTTTGTGATGATTTGTGTAAATTTACATTAAATGAGGGTTTAAATACCATTTTTAGAGGTGTATGAATACCCATTTTAGAGGGTAAATGTAAATCCCGCACAGCAACACTTTTTTGGATAAATAAACTTTTTTTAGAGTGCAGATTCAATGGACTATATGACCTGTTGAACCTGTAGTTTCTCAGTATAAAAGATGCTGGACTAGTTAAACGGTTGTTACAAATCAGGTTGGACATATTATACTGAATTTACATTGGAAGATGATGTCTACTCAAAATTCACGTACGAAACTTATCTATGCAGTTATTGAAGTAGCACAATTTGCAACGGTCTCTAATTTTACATTAGTACTTACCATACACGGCCGTTAAGTACAGTACCATGCCATCTTCAACACCATTGCCATAAGCGCAGTAGTAAAAACCGTCGTGGGCAATTGTGATGTTTGGAATGATCAAAGATCCGTTATTGGTTACTTCAAATTCAACTAACATACGTTGTTTTATCATTTTACCGTCATTAGCAGCATACAGTATTTCGCGAAACGTTTCATCATCCTTCCCCTTCCATTTCCAAACGAAAAACGTCATTCCATTGGTATTGCAAGGTAAATGCAATTTCGAGTGAAGTTCAATGTCTTTCCTTATGGCGTCTGTAAAGTATGGACTGCATTTAGTATTGAAGACAATAACTAAAGATTCCTCTTTCGTAAAATTTCCGTCCAAAAAATCTGCTTTACAGGTGAGAAGGGTTAGTACAGAAGAATATACGAAGGGATTTGTGATAGTCGAACGAGAGGATGATAGAAAACCGTCAGCTTGAACATCTGTTTCAAATTGAATTTCTTTATCCCCCGTAACTGTTCGTGCCATCCACTTCAAATTAGCCACTGGTCGAGTATTTCGCATGTAGCAATCAATATAAGCAGTACTGTCCCAGTTCATAAAACACATTGTATCTTCATTTTCACATGGTTGAACCACTGGATATGGAGGTTCTGGTATTACTGTGTGTAAATGGTAAATTTGTATTACGTTTACTTCATTGCGTTATTTCACACTCAACTAAACGTGAGAATACACGATAAAATTTACCTCGATAATGTGGGACGTAAGTAGTACTTTGTTAAAACTACGTTTTTAATAAACAAACAAGAGGGCAAACCACACAGTTTTGAATACCATCTCCCCATATTAAACACATACCTTGAGGTTAGAAAAATATGTTGTAAACAACATACTAATAAGCAAATCACGGCATGACAAAGGACAACTTTTACGTAGACTTAAACATTGATCTCGAACTTAAGCAGCTATAATGTTAAGTTATTTCTCACCACTCTGTAAATATCACGCGGTATTATGATCTTTTCTAACATACTATAATACAAATAATATGCAAAAAGCCAATTTTAGCTGATTTGAAGTTTGATCTCTCGATTTTACACATCTGACGCCAAAGATCACTTATGCAAAGGCTTTCATATTTAGATACCTATCCATCATCTTAAAAAATGATGAGATATGCTGTAGGAGGGCTTGACAATGATCTGATTGGTAAAACGGTGGCCAAGTTGAACATTTAACTACTTTGTTACCTTTAAAATCCCATGTAAGTAATCAAAAACACAGTTCCAAATGTAGAAAAGGCGGAAACCAATTTGTGTCATATTTGACTTTTGACCTGTGACGTCATCAGTTATGCCTGCACAAATTTACATAGACAGGTAACTACCCACCAACTTACACCTTTACTTGACTTATGGTTTAGGTTATCGATACAATTTTCCGCAGAATTTAGTCAAATTTGATATTTTACCTTCATTTTGACCTTTGACCACACTCTTAGCAACCTAAAAGCACTTTTGTAAAAATTTGATACCAGTCCTAAGACATTTTATGGTTTTATTAGTTCTTCTAACTGATAGGTAAATAATGGCCAAGACCTAAGTTTAGCAAATTTGAACTTTGCCTTTTGCCGTTTTACCTACTACATCATCAACTATGCATGCACAGATTTCTATGGTCAGGCACCTACCCACGGACTTTAAACTTCATCGGACTTACTCTTTACGATGAGTTTGCGACATACTTAATGTTCACTCACACTAACTTACACATAGAGCTGTAGAGACATTCATACACTCCCAGGTAGTACTTCCATGCTCCCACAAAGCTCCACTTTGTGATGTAAGGTGCAGTCGAGTACCTCATCTCCCCATACATTTCATTTAAGGAGATATGACAATAATTGCTTGGAATCATTTAGGGCAGTGCAGTCTCAAACTTTCAGAGGGTGAGGGCCAAATGCACAAGTTGGGCTGAGTTCGAGGTCAGCAGGGGAGGACCTCAAGATTACAGAGAGGAAACTCATTTGCGAGAGCCAAATTCATACTTAACAGGTCCCGAAGAAGTATCTGTGGCTATCAGTAGCCTTAGAGTATGGATTTTTCATAGGAGGCGATTCCTTAAGAGGCCAATCTGCAAGTTTATAGCATCTCACGGGACCGCTGAGGTCAGAAAGGTAGGCTTTCTAGACACCCTGGATAGCAGGAAATTGTATTTTAAACCACAAATTGTGTCAACAATTAAGAGTGGCGAAAGGGTTTGCCGGAGAGAGTGGCCAATCTTCACAATGGAAGAGAGGCAATCCGTAGCCCTGAAAAGGTGACGGGTTGCCAGAAGGATGGGCGATGCACAATTTTTTGACAAGCTGAAAATTTTGGGTTTCCCAGTGGAAACAAGTTAAAAATTTGGGGGTTTTATTGATTAAGAATAGGCAAATGTAAGAATTTCGTAGGATCGGCTAGTCGTTGTCGGGGAATAACTTACTTTATTGTTACTATTGAGGCTCCCCGATGAAACTGTCATTTTACCGAAGGGCAGCCTTTCCCGACTGAGGTCATTCTCTGTCTATATATTTCTGTGTCTAGCACTCGTAAGACTTGTAAGAGTTAAAAAGTTATGTAAAATACATTTCAGCCTTGAACTTTTGCGCTTTTCCAACTTTGCTAGGTATTTTCTTGTCGAATATGATTTTTCCAAAACTATAAAGGGGCCGCACCATCAGGGCCCGGGGCGGCGTTTGAGACTCGCTGATTTTGGGCAAATCCTCTGCAGAATTTTGGAAAGCGTATTCAGTGATGCTTTTATACATCTGTCATAGGTGAAAATACATTTCTACAAAGAGAACATCTGCTTTTTAGTACTTGCATTCGTGCCTAGAAAGTTGTGTAAATGTGTTACGGATATTTCTAGTTTTGTAGAGTTTGAGAACACTGTTTGTTAATAAACTTTTATGCCAACATTAAGTTGTCTACCACCGAATGCGACAGTTCATTGAAAATTGACAAAAAACCTCTTAGCCGTCGTATTCTTGACTTTTAGATCCTAAATCCTGCTGCGTTGTACTATTTGTACAGCACTAAACCTACTGTTATCTCTGTCAGCATGAACTGACCGGAAGATGACCATAATTTTTCGAACGTTCTCTATTTCGCCCAACAGTTACTTGAGTACTTATTTTTATAGTGCAAATCTCCGCAGAGAATTTCCAAATGTTAATCATCCGACAAATAACATGTTCGGCGAAATTGCGATATTTCACGTAATGTTTTAACTACGAGACAGTTCAAGAACCTCAAGCTCTAGCTCTACGCTGAGTACGTACGTAACAGTTGTAAAGTATGTGCGCGGCACACTCACGTTGGCTTAGCCAATCAGAGCTTTTCAGGAATACGTGCTAATGAAAATTTTCGTGACAAGCTTAAAACTGACTTTAAATTTGTGAGGATACATATCAAACGCGTAGCCAAGGAGGGGGGGGGGGGGGAGCGAAGGGGCAGCCTCTCTCCTTGAGCATAGTTTTGTACATTTTTAAAGAGTTTTTTATGATATTGCTAGTAACTCAAAATAAAAAATGTTCAGATGCAACTTACAAGGCCTGGGAAGTGCCATTTCCAGCCATCTGGGAGGCATTTTCGATCAAACTTTCCTTGTACGCTTCGCGCCTACCTATGGTGGCACTACCCTTAGATAGTTCACCTACAGGCTTCGTACCCTCCTTGTCAAGTTCCTGGCTACGCGCTTGATACATATATGCTATACTGTGTTTGTTTTCCACTCCGAGTAACCGTAAATTGGCCACTTCTAATTCAGGCAATATTTTTTGGCTTCTAACGACAGTTGTGGTCTTTTTTGAACACTCACTTTTACGTTCTTGTAGATAAAAAGAAGATGTGTATGAATACCAAGGATTCTGGAGTCACTTTGTGGGTTAAAGTAGTAATTAAAAGTGGTTAAGTCGCACTGTTTGATGTGTTTTAATACTGTATAACGTCCATGAGAAGCAGTTATCCTTAAGTCCACTTATTACGAAATACATAACTTTGGAAATTCTTAGCTCTTCTTGAACTGGCAACGTGACAGATCGTACCATCTCTTTACTTACGGGGAAATTTAAATTTTTCCATCAAATTCCGTGTAATTATTGTGAAATGGAATACAGCCCTACCAAGAAAGTGAAATCAGGAGTCCTTTTAATCATGACTGGGTGATAAACTTATAAATTGTAATACTAACTTAGATCTTTAAAACTTTGGAAAAGTTCATCTATAAATAGTTGTTACACCGATTTTAAATCTCTTCACTTACCAATAACGGAAACGAGAACAAAATTGGGGACTGCTTTATCAGATGGTGTGCTTAGTCGTACGGCCGTAAAATGACGACTGTGCTCCATCGTTACGTTGGTTATAATCAAGGAACCGTTAGCCAAGATATCAAATTCCCCCGAATTAAATCCTTCACCTTTTTTAACGGATTGCGTGACGTATATTGTGGCCCTATCGGTTAGATAATTTTTAGACTTATACCACAGCACACCGTAGAAACCGTCTTCAAAGAAACAGTTAATAATGCCTTTCTTCCCCAGTTGCAGATATTGTTGAGAAGGGCAAAAGTCAGCAGATACTGAAAGTTTAAAGAATAAATACAATGATTCCCTTTATATGCATCTTTATCTGTTTTTCTAGAAGGGTATTTTCCATACCGTAGCAACTTCCACCATTCTTAGCATTCATCCAGATTTTTTAAAAACAATATTCTCAAACAACAACATAAAATTACGAAAACTTTCTTGGATATTTAATTGAGGTAGTTCACTGTATACACTATATGACGACCATGAAGACAAACACACTCACACACAATCTTTAGCAAAAGTTCTTCATTCTTGCTAAAACTTGAACATGGTAAATCCGCAAACTCCGTTTTACAGTTTCATGCAATGTATTAAGTAAGACGTATTACCACAAGTCATTAAAGAAACATTCATCGCAATATAACTTCACGTTGACAATAATTTTAGCAGTATTTAACACCTATGTAAGGAGGAGAGACGTAGTGTGTGATATAACACCACCACAGTATTTTGAAAAATGTACAGTGATCATAATTTTTGGTTGGTCTTCGAATTTTTACTACAATGAAAATAAAAATCAATTTACCAACACTGCAAAGGAAAATATTGCAAGCGAGAAGAGCTGTCCAAGGTGTCATCGTTGTAAGGCACTAATCGAGTGGAGAGATATGGTCAGAGAAATGTTTTTTCAGATTATTTCTGTAAGAAGAAAAGCGTCTTTATATACGGTTTAATAAATGACATAAAAACAATTCAAATGACTGGGCATTGGAATCAAAATAATGATCAGGATATCGATTCCAAGAAAAAAAAAACAGGTAACCGAAAACTTTCACTTACCAGATGTATCAAATGAACGGAAGCTACGTGATCAAAATAGAAACCCATATTCTCATTTGACCGGACTGACTTTATCTCTTTTGCGACATGTTGCACTCGTTTTTATCAACAACCTCCTGAAAGGAGTACATAGATACGTTGAAAACTACAAGTTTGAAGCCTCAAAAGTTGGCACTCAAATACACAAGAGTAACATGCAAGTTAAAATAGGGTATATCAGTCTTTTCAGGTCGTGACAACGCTCTCGTTCTAATAAGAGCTCGCGTTTCATTTTTGTCATCTAGATAGCGTGCTTTCGAGCACATAAAAATGCAATGTGTCCGGAGCATGGGGAACTTTTTCTATAAAATGATCATTTCGTCTATTTTTCTTCTCCTTTACATTAATTTCCACGACATGGATAGTTATTCGTTATCTTCAATTGTAAGACAAATTGTATAGCGGAGGTGAAGAATAGACAATTTTACGACGCAATCTTATACCATAGAGATGCAGTTAGCCCTCTACATTTATAACGTGGGCACATCTGCAGATAAAACAATTGCCATAACAACTCCCATACCTTCTTTGTTCTACTTCTGCACAATGTATTAAAGAATCTTGTGGCATTCGCTCAAACATATTTAGGGATAGCGATGTAGTTCTGTATGTAATTAGGGATCGCATTCTGATTAACATAAATTCACAAAATATCATTGGGTAGAGGTGGGGGGTTAATGATTAACTTGTAGTTGCGGCATCAACGGAGCATAAGTCGTTCATTCTGTTAAAGGTCATGTTTGTGAATAGCACTGGATGTTCGTTTAAGCGTCAGCAATCACACATTTACCATGCACTTAAAAACAAACACGAGGTCGTTTAGAGTGATGTAAGAGGGAATGATAAAGACAAGAAAGTAAGGCTTTTAAAGAAAGAATTTCAGAGCCGTAGCCGAGGGGGGGGGGGGACTGCCCCACCTCGAGATTTCCAAATCATAAATGAAAGTTAGGCTACTTATGAAAAAAATACTGAAATGCTGAAAATTTCCCTCTTCAAATTATGATTTCAAGACCCCCTAAGACCTCGTAAATCGTAGTTAAATAAGGGCTGCTTTTTGCTCCAAATTTTCCAGGGAGACCCCCGCAGTGGACGCGTTCTTATAAGAGGTTCTCTTCTGGACATGTGAACCATCTACAAATACCATATGGGTCCCTTCAATTATTAGCTAAACTAAATGAGTTGGTGAATAAATTTTAGTTTAAAAAGCATTAGCAGTCCCCGCAAACTTATTTTGAAACAACACCTAAAACTCACAAATGTCCTCTTTTTCACTTCAAGTATCTTTCGTGATATGTTAGAACATAAATATTGCATATTCATGGTAAACCAAATCACTTTACGTGAATTTCACAACTCAGTGAGAAAGATACTGTAACGTAAATCTCAAAAACCATTTATAAAATAGGATACCTGGATACAATAATTCAAAGTGGGGTGACTGCACTTGCTCTGTAAATAAAATCTATTAGTAACTTTTCTTCTTGAAATTGAAATTGTTTCTAAACCATGAAATCTAAGAATAAAAAATGTTTGGATTCAAAGTTAAGACCTAAAATGTGTCATCCCCCATTCTATCTGGCAGACACTTCCGCAGAACATTTTCTTGCAAGATCGGCTACCGGCCAACCGGTTGTGTCCCCCTCCCAGTAGCGTACTAAGAGGGCTAGGGAGAAGCACTCACCGGGTACTAGCCCTGTAGGGAAGCCATGCCACATCCGGAAAATTCAGTAAATAATTCCAATTTCAGATCATGTTATCAGTCCAAAGCTTTAAAACAGAAAACACCATTTTGGATCTAGAAAACTTACCACAAGAAAAATTTCCCAAAGAGTAGAGTTATCATCCCTCACCTGAGGAAACATCCTCTTCAATTACACCCAAACAAAATACAAAATAGAAAAAAAGTAACTAAATAAGGAAGATTCTGGAACATTTAATCAATTCAACGCTTTACAAAGCTTTACCAAAGATAGTACCATTTTGTGACCGAACCACCTCACAAAGACAAAAATCTCTCAAAAAGTATAGAGTAACACCCCTTCTCTTATAAAGCGTGTCTTGACCTAGTCCCAGCCAAAATAGGGAGAATATCACTGAATAATGGCAATTTGCAAAGATATGATCAGTTCAAGATTTGCCAACGATAGCACAATCTTGCGCCTAAGCCAGGTTTAACATGTACCCCTCCCCTCAGCACCCTCTCCAACGATAGCATTCATGCACAGGTCAAAAAGGAAGGGTCACAAGGGGTCAAATAGCTGTAGGCACGCCACTTGGTGCTCCGCTGAGATAGTGTCGTGAAATTTCCCCTAGAGATTTCGCTCAGGCTATAGCACTGCATTTCCTGATGTTATACTAATTCTGTATGGGGTCCCTGCACGACAGAAAGATCTCTTCTTGAAAACATTTTAATGGGATTGTCTTTAGTAAAACATGTGTCAGCTGATGTACTGATACCCCTTTCTCCCCATAGTACAATCAACTTAGCTATTGCATGGCGGTAGAGAGGAAGGTCTTCACGTGTATTGAGTACCAAAATTTTTCTTGACGTACCCTTGCAGTATTCTAATGATCCTCACTTGACCCCAAATGAAGATAGATGCAAGCGCCGCACGAAGATGAAATTTGAACCAAGATGTCGTTACCGTCATCTTGGGGACATGAAAACAGTGATTTAATATCACAGTGCTGTAGTCGAGACCAGCATATCCGAGACTGAGACCACGAGCAGAACTTCGAGACCGAAACCGAGACCAACAAGGGCCGAGACCGAGACCGAGACCGAATGTACATATTTTACAGAAAAATGAAGCAAACTGTTCAAGTTTCTGGAATACTTTTTTACCGGATGTTATTACCTTATGCTCCACAAACGACCTATAGCACCAAGAGTGCATCAGCTCATTGATATATACACCTGGTTCCTATTATCATATGCCAAACATAGTTAACATAATTAGTAACTTAACATAATCATGCACTTTTCTAATGTGGCTCTTCTCTTTAAATCGGAGGCAGTCAGTGCTACAAGTGTCCAGTGTTGATGAACTTGGTGCCAAATAATGCATCATAGTGAGTTTGTCCAACCCACAGAAAAATGAGTCTCGGAACTCTAGTCAGTGTCAATTTTCCTTCGGACCAAACATGCCATGGAGTACCCGCAGTCGGTTCAATAACCGGACATTTTTTTAAATTTATCCATGTACATAATATTTTAATATTGTAAAT
Organism: Holothuria leucospilota; assembly: GCA_029531755.1. Taxonomy (NCBI): domain Eukaryota; kingdom Metazoa; phylum Echinodermata; class Holothuroidea; order Aspidochirotida; family Holothuriidae; genus Holothuria; species Holothuria leucospilota. The sequence goes on along the minus strand of JAIZAY010000192.1, from coordinate 33,519 downwards.
ATTCTACTGCCCTGATTGAGTGCCTACATTTCGAAGAGGGTGGAATGATGGGATACTTACATTAAAAATTGCGTAATGTGTAAATATGCATTATGATGGAAATAAAGTCTTTCTTTCAAAAAAAAAAAAAATAAATAAACGGACATTTTGTTTTTTAGCCTAAGATAGGATTTTAGATAACTATGTAGGCCTAGCATATAATATACAGTTAACAGTGTGTAATATTATGGCCTAGATTCATAACCTTCAGAGTTGCCAGATAGCTGTAGCATTACGTCTCATCAGGTGGCCAAATGTTTTGCAGTTGCCCTTTTTTCCTATACAAGAAAGAATTCTGGTCGATAACTTAAAATATCATGAGAAGTTGATCCCACAGAAGACCCAGTCGTACAATCCCATAAAATACCCGTCATCCTAAAATCTATCTAATCATAGAGCAGAGCTCATAAACGAGGTGTTCCCTAGCTTAACCCACTCCCTCACTTGACTGAGTTTTATTGACCTTGCAGATCGTTTGATACAAATATTCCATTGTACCAAGTCGTTGCCAACCACAGAATTCTGTGGTGCTAACTCTCTTGACGGCAGGGAGTAAGTTTAATAGTTGTCGAACAGCTGTCGCTCGGCTGTCAAGTTATTGTGATTTATTGCTTACTTTTCTTCTATCATTTTTAACGTTCTGGGGGCTATCATTTTAACGTTCTGGGGGATTGAATTTGACAAAAATTGCATCGAGGAAGGTGTAAACTTTCCATACAATCTGATTTTTAGAATAATATTATTGACAAATATGTACTTTTGAAGAAAACCCTGTGTCACAATATAGCCACTACCAGTCAACCTTGAGAAAGTCCATAAAATAAAGTGGTATTGAAGAGCATGTCTCCCAATTCGTTGCCAAACTTTCCCTATTCATTGCCAACTCTCACGGCTGTCAGTTCTGTGGAATCATCTTGGCATGATTAATGTATGGTACATTTTCTATTTTTTCAACACCCAGATGATCATTAGAGGCGAGATTGGGTTAAATTTGGTCATAAAAAGGCCAACTGGCACTGGCAATCCCAAAGATCTAGAAATGGAGAGCACTGAACAAACACTGAGAAGGGGATTTCAACACACACCCTCCCACACAAACATATGCAGTGAACACGCAATGCAGTGCAGTACCAGACTGTCACTGGTCTGATTACACTGAGTAACCTGATCTTTGTGCAAGTCCAGTGCACTATTATCCCCATTGACCAAGTTAACGACCCACTCACTTCCTCACAGAAGAAAGTTCAACCCACACTAGATACAGTGTATGGACTCGCTGGAAGAATTTTTTTTTTTCAATGAAATATTTTTTCAATGAAAGTAAACGAACTAAAAAGTAGTTTGAAATGAATGAGTCTATTTGAAAAAAAAATGAAAAAAAAAAGACAAGTTATTTTACCGGTTTTCCGAGACCGAGACTAAGACCGAGACCATAGCGTGTCCAGACCGAGACCGGAAAAACCGGTCTCGAGACCGTTCTCGAGTACTACATCCCTGAATGTCACAGGGTAAAGAAGTTTTGTGCTAGACTATTTTCTGTGGGAAGCTACGTACAATAAAAGGGGGGGGGGGACTTAAAGGGCTTTAAGGGGTATTCTCCATTTACTGGGTAAAAAGGTTTATCCTGAACATGTATTTTCTATTTCCTGTATGGATATTCGTGCAATGACCAGGTTCGTGCATGATTCGCACTACTGTGATGTTCAAAAGACCGAGCAGAATATCCTCACCGGGAAACATGATAGTACCCTCCTGTGGTCCAGTATCATTTTGGTAGGGTTCAGAGGGAAATTCTCTGAATGTTCGAGGAATTAATTAAATGAGAATTCCAGCATGGAGCTTTGAGCAGGACTTTGAATGACAGTGAGAGTACACCAAGTTCTTCACAGGTCACAATTCAGATGGTAGTTATCGTATTTCTACTTTGAACGAAATTTTGCATGAGCAGAAAAAGTAAATTTTTGAATAAATTTGTGGAACAAGTTAGTTTAGCTTCAAACCATATACAGTTCGGGAGATAACCACTTTCGGGTGAAAATGTGAATTCACCCGATCGGGGGAAAATTTTGCCTGACTCAGAGCATGAATATTTATGAGTACATAGCGTCTACCTCTTCACAGCAGTGGCGTAGCCAGGGTGGGACGGGGGAGGGGGCGAGTTGCCCCCTCTGGAAAAAAATTGGGGGAATTTTGGAAGTGAAGATATGGTGAAATTTGCGCATGATCTGGTAAAATTTTAAATTTGTCAACCAGTCCACTTTACTTATTTAAAAGTATATGCCACACTGGCACAACCAGTCCTCATTTCAGAGATGGAATGCTGACACCGTGCTTATAGTTGTACTAGTTATGTTTTACTATCTGTTTTATACAGCATGGGATCTCTGGACCTCTGACAAGGGACTCTGTCCTTTAACTGTATAATTAAAGCAACAGCATTGTGGTATATGCAGTTTGTTAGAATGGGTCAGTGGTCAGGTGCTATACTCTGCTACAAGGGCAGGTCCTTGTAAAATTTGGACTGATTGTGGTGAATGTGGTGAGCTGAGAAGGGAAAGGTGTACCAGGGTTAACTTAATTACTGTACTTCACCCATTGTGATTCTGATCTACCAGTAGGACTCAAGCAAAATTCACCAAAACCTGAAGACAAGCAAGATAAAAAAAAAGCTTCCTAAAAAAATAGGAATTACTAAAAAAATAGGAATTCTTGGTGATGTATTCAGTTTACATTTAGCACCAAATGTGGCACCATTTTGCATCTAGCCCACCTTATATGAGCAAACATTTTCGAAAGGGGAGGGGGACACCCCCTCCCCTTGGACCCCTCCCCAGGACGGCGATCAGTCACATCAGCCAGGTCAGAGGGAAGCACCCCGACAAAATTCGGACCTGCGGAGAACACTGATTATTAGGAAGCAGATCACTAATTGGGGGGAATCTTGGTGTTCTTGCCCCCCCCCCCGACAAAAAACCTGGCTACGTTACTGCTTCACAGTCGTCGATTTGTTAATTAATGTGCACGTGTATTTAAATATAAGATAATAGTTCACACACAAAGAGCGAAACCACAATAAACTTTCAGCAACGTGTTAATAAACACAAGTGCTGGCACAATTTACTTTCACACATTTGTGTGGAAAACAGTGCACAAAAGCAAGGACTGTGCAGATTCAGCAAGGACTGGTGAAAGAGTAAGCCCGACGAGAGAACCAAGCTCCTCTAAGGGGTTCAGCAACCCAAAGCCCCGCCAGAAATGACGGATTTCCGAAAGGATGCCGAAGGCGAAATTCAGGGCGAGCGAAGCGAACCGAAAAACTTGGGGTTCTGTTGAAGAAAAATTGCAAATATTTGGTTCTTGTTAGGGAAAGTTAAAAACTTGGGTCTCTATGGAAGAATCTGTCCTCATCCTAGACAGTTCCAATTCCCCCAACTATGTAATTACTTCTAGCCCCTTCCAAAGCTGTCTAGAGCCCCTATTCGTGCAGACACAAACCTAGTTCTTTGCTTAGGGTCATATCATGGTGGGTATACAAGGCCATGTAATCAGAACATTCTCTGTGCATGCTATGGAAAGTGAGCTACTCTGCATCCTTTGAATTTGATTTCAATCAAAGAGCATTCACCAATAACTACTTGAGAATTTTGCTTTCTCCCAACCAAAAATGTTTTTTGGGTGATGAGTGTCTGTCTTCAAGAGCAAAACTAAGACGACAGGCGATTGGTCGAGGGGGATCCCCCTGTAGGTCTTTAACCGCAATTTTAGCTACTGGTGACTCTAACTGCCCTTGTGCAGTTTTCCTTCACCGTGCCTAATCATATGATAACCTTTGGCAACCTTACTAAAAAAATACAAAAAGAAATGCCGAAAAAGTGGTTATGGATGATTAATTGAACCATATCAGAACCGTAATCTGTGTGGAATCCTACAAAGGGCAGTTCATTGCACTACATAAGAAAAGCCCACATGACCCACATAAGATATTTGGCACATGGAGCTTTGCTGCAGCTCCATGGTCGGCACCTGTGCAAATTCTTTCTTTGTCACCCATGCCACTCTAACTGTGTCTACTTCGCATATCCCACCCTGTTTCTTGACTCCATGGAGATAACCACTTCAGCCCCTCTCAGTGATTCGTACTCTACTGTCGGTTACAAGGTAGAGTAGGTATCAAAGTAATTTTCCACGTGATGCAATTGATCGAGTTTCACGGGCTACAGTTATGTTGGTTATCTTGGCTAATAAGTGAAAAGTTGAAACAAAAAATTAGGCAATAGAAGGAAGTTCCTTAAAAAGCGAATTACTTACAACTTTCACATCGATTTAAAGTATCCAAGAGAGTAACAAAAATTGATACTTCTCTCTTCTTATTACAGTCCCAAGAACAGGCTTTTTCCATCTTTATTGTCTTTTTGTCTAAGTGATAAATTGTTACAAAAATGATAATGAAGATGCGGTGTAGTTTTTGAGACCATGCAACTACAACTTTATAATTTCATTTGTAAACAATCAAGCTTCACATGTACTTTTGTTGGGTAAATATTATAGAAAATAGTAATAATTACGCAAAAGAACATGATTAATTGCAGGTAATGGTAATAAAACAATACGGGTCAATTCGTTTTCTTATTTCTGAAGAGCAACATATTTCTTAGAATTTTCACCAAAATTTTTGGCATATATAAATATTTCGACTTGTAGAAAAAAAGAATAATTTATAATGGGATACATGGAAACGTGGCTGTTTGTTTTTCTGTTAACAGCAGAAAATAAAATGTTTCATATACGAAATAAAAAAATTATAAGGATGGTAAATCGTGTTATCGTAACGTCCCTGGAACAGGTTAGATACTGGTTAAACTTTAACCAAACTGAAAGAGGTAGCTGCAAAACTCGGTATGTAAACTGTGAATTTCTTACTTAATTCGTGATCTAGTTGACTTTCCCTGAATAACCCGAAGTAAGCGGATATAGAAACCTTAGTGTTGGTCTGAATGGCTCATTTTCGTTTTGAAAAGAAAGAAGAAAAAAGGAACACTTTCATTAAAAGTATGTAATCATGCCATTTAATATTTTCAGTCAAGGGCTGACAGTGTTCTAATGGATAGCTCATAACAAAATTTTCTCCTAAATATGCATCCCTAAATGATTTCCTGGAAATAATATATAAGACAAAAGAATCCCTATTGACCACGAAAGGAATTACCTACTATTTTATTATAGCAATAACAGAACGTAAAAGGTGTAGCTTAGCACATAAGAGACATAAAAGAATAAAACTTTATATAAACCTATTATCAAAAACATAAAAATACAAAATGATCAGACAATTAAATATAACTACAACTAAAATATTGTACTATAACACATAAAATTGCCTCTAGCTCCTTGCAAAGTTGTTGGCAAGTTGTTATCGCTTTGTAAAAAAGGAAAATGAGGACGGAGTCTAATCTGGTATTAAAGTACTATGTTGCCGTAGAGGAAACTTGCCGATATGGTTTCAAAAAAAAAAAAAATCTGTTGGCGTGTAAATGCCAACGTAACATATCAGCAATCGTCAGGTACTTATAGGATTAGACTTGTAAGACTGTTTTGTCATTAAATTCAGTGACTGCTGGGCTAGAGTTACCTGCAGTACTCCGCTGGAATTATTCAACGATATGTTTTTTTGGTTTAGAAGCGTTCAGCACTAACCTATTTGCATTATGCTAAAGTTTGTTAAAGATGATATTTCACACCTTTACCCTGCTTAATAACCATCCTTACCAATCAGACCTATGACACATATGTCGTCTGCAAAGTTAACGATATTTGTAAATGGTTGTGTGTTGCAGTGGACGGATGTATAGGGAGTGCATAGAACTGGCGATTTTAATAAACAAAGCAAAACATCTATATCTCATTGACTTGTGTACATGGGCTATTCAGCTAATTATATCTAATAATACAATTTACAATGGTCGTACCTGCAGACCTGTTTAAGCTTCAATATACCTCTCAAACTTCTGAAGGCAAAATCGTGTAATCCTTTCAGCAGTTAAGGTCGATGTGCAAAATAATATTCCAACTTGTCAGCTCACGATTATAACTTCACAAGCTATTTAAATGCTAGTGGTTTTATAAGGCAACTCAATTTTCTCAATAGGAGTATCTTCTGTTTGAGTCTGTATTCAGGGTATTTCATATATGCAGGGGAGGAACTTCGTGTAATGAGTACACTGCAATTCTTACTAAATTCAATTCTTCTCGATCCAAAGTTCAATCAAGATATCTTTGTCCTCGATACAACATCTGTAATAATTTGCTGTGTTTCATAGCCATGAACAATGCATTGGCCTATTAGTTGCAGGTTATCGGGTGCTTTATTGATATCAATTGCATTGTATCGTTGTTTCCTTTTATGAGCACTGGGGCATAAATAAATAGCACAGAAATTTTATCGGCTGTTGGTGTTGCCCCATTAAAATTCGTCCTAAGAACTCTTGCATGGTGGGTTTGGCTTATAGGTTTTGGCAAGGTTGATTTATGTGATGTGATTGCTTGCCTCTGTTAGAGGTAGGATATACTGGAATTTCTACGGAATGCTTTTCAACGTGCTGCAGTGATTCATCCACACATGGTCAACTGAACAGACGTTCGTTATTTTGCAAGGGAGGTGATACTTAATTGGGCAGGCTTTATTCCGTGGAAGAGTGAATGACATCGCATTGTTTTCCTTGATTACTCTTAAATTCAGGGAAATGCTTGCAATGATATTGGAAGAGCTATGAACATTCCTATGTGCTTTTCAACTAAAATGACGATGTTTTATTAAGAATGGTAAGTTGACTGTCATTTCAGCTTGCAACAAAATTAAGCACTATGACTCACATGAATGACGAACGTTTTTATCTTACACTACAATGTTACTCCACCCAAAGTTCTAAGCAATATAACTTCACAAATGTAATGCGTTAAAACTAAAAATTCGTCATGAAACTTGAGGTGATCATATGAGTTACTAGTGAAAGCTTAACCGTGCTACAAATGGTAGGCTTTTTGCGATTGTTGATGAAATCCTTTATCTTGAATATCTGCTATGTCTCAACGCTGCCCCTGTCCTTATTGGGGCATATATTTTTGAATATCTGATATAAAAATCTTAACGGCAGCACAAATGAACCTCTGTTCATTTCAGTGAAAACGTTATACTTGCCACAGTAACAAGGCAAACTTTCGTTTCAAGTAAAGAGCTAGGGCATGCGTGCTTATGTCTTTATATCGGTGTTGTAATTACGGAAAGTTTCGTTTTCATTGGCAGGAAAATCCCATTAATGAGAAGTAAATTATAGTTTAGAGGCAATAAATGACAGGAAGACGTTATTAAGCACTGGAAGGTGGCACTAAGGAGATTTGAAAGCACAATAATAGTGGAAAACTGGGTCATCATTCAGATATGAGGATGCAGTGAAACAGAAAAGGCCAAAACATTAGTGACTTCTTGCCCAAAGGAAATGAAAGATACCCATTTTTTTGCATCTTAAGCAATTGGATTTAGTACCCATTTCCAAGGCTTTTGCTGGTCCACCTCGGGTGGCCTCTTGAAACTTTTGACGTGGATGAAAACAATAGGGCTATAACTCATCCACAAGCCAAGTAAGAAAAGTCTAAATGCTTCCAACTTGGGGACATTGTGATTAAAAGAATTTTTCCATTCCTAACCTGAGGTATCATAGTGTTAAGAAGGGTATAAGTTGTTGTCCTCTGGTGAATTTACATGACCTTTGATCTCCACCATAACAATAGGATCATTTTCTGACCATAACGCTCCCAAAAGTCAAGTATAAAAAGTATACATGCTTCCTACTTTTGCCATTAGGCAAAATTTACCTCTGCTGGAATCAGGCATAGCTACCGCAGTTTTTAGGGGAAAACTGCGGTTCCCAATGAAAGTACCCGACCACTGGTTCATTACTTCAGTTAGCACTGTTAAAAGCTTTGATGACTATTCTGGTACAACAGTAGCCCAGCACTGTGGGGTTTACATTACAACAAACAACAAATCCTGCCCTGTAATTAGTACTGGCAAAAGGGATCAAATTGCTTATGGTCATTGAAGATTACATCACCTTTCAGTTTAATCTGAGATAAACTGCCATCAAGTGTCAACCTTTAGGGCTATTGACAAATGCTTGAATGAGCACCTAATTGGTATTGATAACAACTCTTGACAAGTTTTGGCATAGGAAGATTTTGTTAGCAAGGACTCGGTTTTTGACCTGTGTTGACCTGACATGTCGTCTGACCTACACCAAAAACAGTAAGCATCTTTTCCTTAATATGAATAAACAATATATAAAATATGAAAAGAATTCATTATTCCTATACAAGCAATTTCCAAGGGTTTTGAAGTTTTTCTTTCGGTGATGTTGACTACCTAATTTGACCTTTTTCAAAATTATAGAATTCATTTCCTGACTATACCGCATGTGCATGCCAAGTATGGAAAGTATTCATGCTTCTTACCTTATGATACTTACCGTGATTACAAGGTTTTGACCTCTGGTGACCTGATATGACATATGGTGTAGTGGTCACAGACTCTGCCCGGAAAGCTAAGGATGGCAGGTTCAAACCCTCGGTGCGGCTCAATTTTTCTCTCTGGTATTTCCTGTGAACCTTTCCGTTTGTGATAAGGGCTATGCTCTATCTTAGGATTGGTATAAAATTCAAGATCGAATGTATTACTATTTACACTTTCGACCTACATGCTAACTTCGTTCTACCTACCTCGACCTACTACATATATATATATATATATATATATATATATATATATATATATATATATATATATATATATATATATATATATATATATATATATGTATCCATGGCTAGGAAGCTACCTTTTTTTGAACAAAAATTTTAATATAATAATGTTCAATTCATCAATATGATTTTTGAAGTTATTGACTGGCGGGTTAACAATTAAGCTGTACTCAGCCACTAAGGTACCAAATTTTAAATCTGCAACAAATAAAACCGGACTAACAGAGTCACTGGGTGGATATTCTGTGCTATTATTATCCCATAGCGTTAGAATCTCAGCGCATGGACTCCGCCAGAGGCCTTAACACGTGATCTTATGCGAGTAAACTCCCGCTTTTCTCTTGTGGTCAACTTGGGTGCACATGTGATCCCACATCTGCCCCGATGGAAAATTCCTGAAACCGCACCTTAGTGCTGTTCAACACATCTTTTTCAAAAAAACTAGTATTTTAATCAACCCTTTAATCATGTGACTCAAGTTTTGTTCATAATGTACTTACAATTGACTAAAAGTGAATTACTTCTTCACTATCTCACTAGCCTGTGTCAAGGAGTTTCTACTAATGAATAACAACTTTACTTCTTTCGACCATTCAACAATACGAGCAAATCTTCAACTTAGTCATAGTAATTACACCGTATTATGTATTACAAGGGAGGTGATGCAAGCCCTGCTGGCCTGGTAGCATATTCAAGGCTGAGTATAAACTAGGGAGGAAGAAACTATCGACTGAAAGACTGGAGGGAGGCTCATCAAAGCTACCCCGTCAGTATATCAGAGACGTGAATCACATGTTGATCCCTACCTATGCAACCCTGTTCCCCCCACTCTTCACACAAACACACACCATTTCAAGTCAAAAAATTCGTTTTGTACAAGACTGTCCCGCATATGAAAGAAATTGGCACCTAAATGTAAACCAGAGAATTCCTAACCTTGAAAACAAAATGGCTTGTAAAGGATATACCGCTTTTCTACCCACAATATGAGTGCTTGTAATATGTTTGAGAATTTTTGATTGGGTATTTTTGTGCCATAAGGTGGTCCGACTTCAAATGAAGCGCTTACAACGGCAACAAATCATTTAAAAGTGATGTTAGCGGCAAATGATAGTGGCCCGTTAGTTGTCATAAGACCCAGCATGCACCGAATCCATGGTACGTAAACTATTACCTTCATCTACATGGGTGGGGTATACGTGAATGTGTGAGCGTGTCTACGTAACAATTGGTCTTGTGAACACGTTATCTCTGGATAAGGAAGATGGATCCTCTCCTCATTTGCTCATGGAGAATATCAGTTTCTGGCGGATGTCAAACGTTATTTGAAGTCCCCAGAGGTAAAATTTGAAACTTTGTAAACGTCATGTCACAGAAGTTAGGTTAGATGGATATTTTCGTTACTTATCACCAGGATTTATTTTACCCTGGAAGAAGTTTTTCCTGCTTTTAGTAGAAGAAAAAGGTTTTCTGAGTTAAAAGAAGGTAAAATTATGAACTATGCCATCCCCGATTAGATTCAAAGAAGCTCATTATCTTTGGCTGCGTTCAAAAACATTTGGAGTCACCGAAGTAACTGAAGCTTTAGTTGGATAATATCGTACACAACATATTTCTAGAAAACATGTAAGGAAAATTTTCAGGAGGCAGATGTTCCATACTAAGTTCAATAAAAGCTTTTGTTTTGAGAGGTCAAAGATCAGAGGGAAATAGAGACTCAGGATGCAGTTTGTGGGGAACGGGATAACCTGCTATTCACCCTTCTGCGAGGTCCCGTAATAATAGTACCAGGATGATTAATTTGTTCACTCTGTAGCATTTCGTTGAAGCTTTCAAGCTCTAAAGCATTTTACCTAGCACACCCTTGATGCAAGAAATCTTTCTGTCGCTAGAGTATGGACTGAAAAATTTTGTAACTACATTTTTAGGAATACCTACCCTAGGAGGGAGGAGGCGTATACCATAGTGCTAGAGGCATTAGCTCAATCTGTGATTTGGATGTTACAGAACTATTCATTATGCAAAAACAGTGTGATGAAAGTTGGAGGTGTTAGGCACCTTTTGGGGTTATATATGTGAGCTATATGTGGAAAAAAGGACATTTTGAGTGATGCGTCAAAAGGGAAATCCGTATCTGTCATAAAGGATATCTTGGCCAATATTTACAATGACCATTGTACACGAATTTGAAATCTGTGTGGCAGATTGCTAGCCTCCTAGCACACAAGGGGTAGCGTTTGCCTGTTGAACTTCTGCAACTCCCACAAGCAACTGATGACAACTATACTGTGGAATATGTTTGCTTGAAAAGAAAACATCTTTTTCATCATTTTGCTGCACTTCAGGATCGGGCGTCACCTTTGACAAAGTTAAGTGTTTTTGTGTATTTGTCTGCAGGAATGAGTTACACTGAGTAGCTCAAGGAACTTATAAGCGTTATATACGTTACTCTTCTAAAAAGATTAGAAGGACCTGAATCCGGGAATTAAAGTATCCTGAAACTAACGCCTAGACCTCCTCCCTGACGTACGGTACCACTGAAGAGGTATGGTTACAATAACTTTAGTAGTTGTATATATTACCTTGTTATATTACTTTGCTCTGATAAGCCGTATTAACTCTTATCATGTCCAGAAAGTTGAACCTTGACCATAAGTAAGTTGTAAACTTGGGACACACCGATCATTAAGCCGCATTCATGTAATACCGGTCTAGTAAAGATTAAATTACTTTTAAAGGCAAGAGATACACAGTATGAAACTCTTTAATTCGACCTGTGCAAATATGATAACTCAGAGAGCACTCATGGCAACTGACGGAATAAGATGAAACATGTCTAATAAAGTCAAGAGACAATATCGAAAAGCAATAACGTAACTAGACTTCTGCTTTTGTGTGTCCAAGGGGAGAGCTAGGGCGGCATTTTTTTAATACGAATAAATTATTCATAAATCTCTGGCATTGATTTGATCAAATGGAGGGAAGGGCATAGTAAGTCTAGTCTACACGGAGAACGCTGCCATTTCCCCTCTGACTATACCAGCCTAGGTTAAGGTGTAGGACTCAGAACTGAATTAAATTACAAACTTGTGAAATATTAGGCTACACTGAACATGTTCTATATATTTCATATACGGAAACTAGATAAAAGGGGAAAGTCTCTTGTATAGGGGAAATCCATGATGCCTCTCTCTCCCTCTGATAACATTAATATCTAAAGGCAAAACCAGGGTAAATTTTTATACTCCAAGAATTCGTAATGCTGTAATGGTAAAGCACCATGTTTCAAGTTGAGATAATGTGAAGTATCTTTTATCTTTTCTAACACATTAAAGTGGAAAAATACCATGAGAAACTATGGAATGTAGACCTGACCATCTGGATGAAGATGCATGAAAGTACGGCTTAGGAATGCCACTTGGCCCATATTTTACCGAAAAAGTGAAGTAAAAGCAATATTTGGGCAGTTGCGGAGGGGGGTGCGTAATTTCATGCTCATTCTGATTGTCTGACTGTCGGGATTCTTTCTCTGTACTACTAAGGCATATGGCTGCAGATTTCCATGAAGATGGACGCATCTTGTGGCACACGCTAGATATATAACTGCTCAAAAATGCCCTTAAACCCATATTTTTCACTAAAAAAGATGATCCCAGACCAGCACACTGTCATATGCCAAATTTTCAACGAAAAGCAAACAAAGTGAAAATTTTCAGTACCACTCATTTCATTTAAGCGCATCTGGTTCTCAGGAATGGCCCAGACTCTAAAATTGCCAGAGTTACCGTTTTGGTGAAAAGGGCCGCATTCGATAGGCCACTACAAAAATGGAAGTTGTTTTGGGAAAAACTTTCAGAAAATTGCCGAAGACTCTGGTAAATTTACAGCTTCTACTCCTAAAAAGTTTTTATACCTCACAGTTACGAGCAAAAGAGCATTTCTTGAGCTAAATCGGCCAAAATGATCAAAATAGCCGTCATTTTAAAGTGGCTGGCTACCCCCCCCCTCCCTTGCACATGAAAAAAAATGGAGCACATGAAAAAAATGGAGCACATACTTTTCTGATATTCTCTCTACATCACATCACTTTTTTAGCAATTAGAGCTAAAAATGCACCAAACCATAGTTTACCTGACTAAAGTGTGCAAAGATGTACGGGTTGCGGGAATTGAGTTTTGGTCCCAAGATGGCATCCATGTAACACGTGATGTATGTTTGCTTGGTATCAAGTTGTCGCAACTCTATATATGGCTCTGGCCACATCGACCCAAAATTTTGGCTGTTATTGCAGGGTTGAAGAGTGTTGTCCTTTTTAAGGGAAATGCCTAACACCAGTCACTGTTTACAAGGCCTGAATTATAAGCAATAACGTAACTCACACATACGTTGGGTTAAGAGGCAAAATAACCACAAGAAATCTTTTAACCTTACACATCACAAAAATGAAACAGAGCTCTTGAAACCTCTCTCGTCCCTCAAGCGAAAAAGTCGTGATATCTCCATACTTTGGTCATACTGGCACAATCAAACACCCATAGATACCTTGATGGCATTTGTAATCTTTTTGAAGCCGAAAAGCTTACCATAGTAGATCATCGGTCAGCCAGTCTCCTAAATAAGAGATAGGTAATCGTCTCCAAATGCCGTTATCACAGCCCACGCAGCCCGTGCATCAAAAAAAAAAAAAAAAAAAAAATCAAGCGGATAAGAGTAAAAAACAGGAACGATGAAGAACCAAACACCATTTATCCATATATGAAAAGATATATATATATATATATATATATATATATATATATATATATATATATATATATATATATATATATATATATATATATATATATATAATCTTTCTTCAATATCTCTTGTATTATGTACAGGAGTGAAATGTTTCAAAGTGAAAAAAGAGCCAGTATACATTACCAAAACTTACCTTCCAATTGAATTTCTTGCTTTCCTCTATTTTGAAGCATCGATCCATTAATATTCAGTTGAGAAATTGTAATTACAAGATATAAGAATCTAGAACACTGCAGAAATATGACTTATGAATTGTGTATAAAGTTCCAATGGTTTAACTTTCAAAGACGTAAGTTAGGCGTGGAACGATGGCATGTATGGATATTGTTTAGTTTTTGGATTTTCAAAAGGATTTAATTTATTTTTTTCCTTTGAGATCAGTTTATTACGTAGGTGGTAAGAAGGGGGAAAACATTTTGTTACGGAATAATGGAAACGTATTTTGAAAGTTTGAATAAGTATTGTAAAGATTTTAGTTGTTTTTTAACTAAATTTGATGTTTCATTTTTCCTTAAAATTCTGTAAAGATTGAGGAAACAGGCATTTCTCGATAACATTTGGCTTTTTGCCAAACAAGGACATGTTACATCGATTTCTACAACCGTTGGCTCTGATGGATCTTGTTATTTCCTAAAAATACATCAATTAAATCATTGCTGTAACCATTTTAAAACGAGTGATATTTCGTTTTCACATTAAAACATCGACTGTGCAAGAGTGTGTATCAAGATTAGGATATGCTTCACTTAATCGATTTGCTGTCGTTAACACGTGCCTCAGTAACATGTTAAGATTTGTTGTCGAAAGTATAGCAGAAAATCGGAAGCTGTCGTCTGAAGATGCGTTACGATAAAGAAAAGGCTAAGTGAAGAAATACAATTCCTCATCAATTAAAGTTCAGCAGTATTGAAATTATGCTAATGCCTTGTTTTTCTACTGTTAAATGGAGAATGCAGTCGTCCCAAATTTATTATCAAAAATCTGCTAAATCCAACAAATCTTCTCTTATATGGCTCACAAGTATTATTCATTATGTCTTTGTATAAAAAAAAAAATGAATATTGAGTGATTCCTGAATGATGAAGGATGACGGGGTACACTAGTTCGAATCGGGGGACCTGCATTTTCTTTTTAAAAATGATGCAAAATCTATGTCATAGCCATATTCGACTTCAGTTCTATAGATTTCTCCCCAGGATTACATCATTTTTCACAATGAAACAGTAACCTAGATAAAGTTATTATGGATTCTTCAAACCTTAGTTAGCAGTTGTAATATTCACATGGCAAATATTTAAAATTATTTTTAGAACGTATCTTCAAAACATGAGAAAACTGTAATATTAGACATGAATCTTTCAGAATTTCTATTGCAAACATGGTTTAAAGCAACAATTTAAGAAAGAGGTATACAGCTTAAGGGTAAAGAAAAGAAGAAAACATAGCTTTGCAGAAAATTTTTGCAAAGACGTGAAGTTCAGCCTGTTGATCAATCGTTCAATTCATCATTGCACACTCGATCTTAACGCCCGTTATAAGAGTTAAGAAAGGAAAGGCAGCCTGACTAAAAGAAGTGCATTACATTGAGATCTCCTTAATTTAAGAAAGTGAACTAAAAATTAATTGATATCCATGAAAGAAAATCTCAAACTGTTCTAACATCGCGAGCCATCTGTGGTTTTTACGTTCATAACTGTGCAAAATGTATGTTAACATGTGATTGATACAAAAGTAATTAAACTTCTAACTCTTTTTTTAAACCTCTTTGAGATTAATATAAACCCAAACATACTACGTAATAATTTGATATTCTAGTAGTCGGTACAGTGTGACATCAAAGAAAAGTATGTACCTGTTTATGTTGCACAACAAACCGGGAATATATTACTCTTAGTTAACAGAACTATTCTATTCGGGGAATGTTTAAACGAGCATTAAATTTCCATGGAGTCATTTTTGAAAGAAACCATGAAATAAAATCTGTTGCAGTATTCGCACACGTGATGACGTTCCAATACAACAGCAGTCACAAAATAGTCTTCATCTATTTTTGACAAAATATTATACGTAGTTGTAGGTTAAACGGCAGTAACACAATGGTTGGTTCGTACTGGAAATTTTCTCCATAATTTTTGTTTAAATTCAACTGTTACTTTAAAAAAGTCAACAAACCTATTACTTTCACGTGATGCAAAGTTACCGTACGTGAATCCCGGTCACATCGATACACTCCTTCATCAAGTAGAGTTAAGGACCTTATGAACAACGTATAATTTTCAAGAACAAAGATGTCTTCCACAAAAAAATCACCAACAGGCACCATATTATAGAATAGAACATCTTCTTGATACATCCAAATGTTTGTCGCTACATGACTACTGCAGCATTGCATATACAGAGCATTGGAAATGACCATCACATGATACTGACTAATATTTGGGCAAACTTTTGAAAAAGTATAACTTTCGGCCTGCAGTAATAACAACAAAAACAGTTTGCAAGATCTTTTAAATGCTAAGGCTAACATTGTAAAAGGATGAATTCGACTCTTCGAAGACTATCTTCTTAACTAACAATATCCGAGTCTTCCTTGTAAATGACAACAACTTTAGCCGCTTGCCTTTGTTTTCTATTCAGCGAGGAAGGCAGGATTATGATTCTCCTTCGAAAAACCTGCCGAAGACTCAATTTTCTAAGGAAGCTACAACCTGCCGTAACCATTCAGAATATATGTAGCAAATTCTGATTGGAGCATTTTCAATTGCGCAGATTGGGGCGTCGAGATCAGGTCCGTAGCCTGGGCGAAATCGGGGGGGGGGTGGGGTAGTCGACGACACTGGCTAAGCGGAGCACCAAGTGGCGTGCCTACAGACAGTTGACACCGGGGAGGACCCTTCTGTTTCACTTGTGCATGAGTGCCATCCTGGGGAGGGTGCTGAGGGGATGGGTACATGTAAGGCCTGGCTTAGGTGTAAACTTGTGCTATCGTTTGCAAAACCTTGAACGATTATAACTTCGCAAATTGTTATTATTTAGTGTTGTTATTATTTAGTGATATTTTTCCTACTTTTTGGATGGGCGTAAGTACAGAGGTGATGTCTAAGAGAAAGGGAGATACTCTCGAGAAACTTTTGTCTTTGTAAGGTGGCTTGGATAGAAAATGGTGTCATCTTTAGTAAAGCTTTCCAAAGCGTCGAATTGGTTATATGTTTAGGAATCGTCCTCATTTAGTAATTTTATTTTCGGTACCTGTAATTGACGGAAATGTTGGCTCAAGGCAGGAATGACATTCCTACTCTTTGGGATATAGTTTTTGTTCTAAGTTTTCCTGACGCTATCTTTGGTGAAGCTTTGGACTGATGATATAATCAGAAAGTTTAATTATTTACTGAAAGTTTCGGCTGTGGCATGGCTTCCCTACAAGGCTGGTGCCCTGCTTCTCTTTAGCCCTCTCAGTACGCCACATGGGGGAACCACCATCGGTTGGCGCGTAGCCGTAGCCTAGTCCTACAAGAAAATGTTCGGTCGAGATGTCTCCCAGATAGGGGGAAGTGACACATTTAGAATTAAGGTTGCATCAAAGTATTCTTTACCTGTAGATTCCATGCTTTAGAAAAAAAAAAAGATTTCGAGAAGAAAAGTTAGATTTGATTTATAGGAATAATGCAGTCACCCCAATTTGAATGAGTTACAAGGGTAACTATTCTATTTCATGAATGGTTTTTGAGGATCATCATACAGTATGTTTCGCCCTGAGTTATAAAATTCACGTATAGGGTAACTCCTTAGATTAACTTGAATATGCAATATTTATGTGTTAACATATCAAGAAAGATGTACTGGAAGTGAGATTTAGCTGTTGTTTCAAAATAAGTTTGCGGCGACTGCTTATGCTCTGTAAATTAAAAGTTCCTTCAGCAGCTCATTGATTTAAGGTAATAAGTGTAAGTAATCGTAGGGTATTTTATCTTTATCTAGCGTAAATGCTAGTGTACTCAAGCTGCGTGTCTTGTAGGAAGAAGATGGTTCATTCCTCAGGGGAGAGACCAGTATAAGAAGGCATCCACGGCGGAGGTCCGGGACCTCCCGGGCAAATTTGGGAAAACACGAACCACTTGTATGAAATTTCCAGGTTTATGAGGCCTCGAAATCATAATTTGAACAGTGACATTTTCAGCAGTTCAGTCTGTTTTTCTTAAGTAGGCCAACTTGAACGTTCATTAACGATTTGGAAATCTCAAGGGGGCAGTTGCCCCCTGCCCTCCTCAGGCTACGGCCCTGAAGATACTTTAGGATCATTCCGCCAAACTCTAGCCAAGTTCAGTTTTCCTTCAGTTTGGTGCAACTCTGTTCATTTTGGTTTGTTGTGGTTCGTTAAAGCTAAAATCACTTCAGCTCATCGCTGGTCATGGAAGTCACACTGCCCATCTGTGCAATGTGGTGTTGTAGCAAAATCGTTTCGAACTGTAACATTTCAATAGATAGTTATCTATGGCAGTAAACAGAAAATTTGAAAGGAAAAAGATTTTACCTTATCTAAACTGGTACCACAGCTACAGAGGACATGAAACCCAATCATTCTTAGGTTTTAAACTAATTACCCTGTATTAAAAGTAGCATTTTAGGTAACAAAATAGAGTGACAAACACAAGTGCAACGTACGGTGTTTCAAATGGGACACAGTTATAGCACTTTTCACCTATAACGCAATAGGAGTCAGATAGGACTATAGGAGCAAAATGTGTCTGTTTGTCTTGTGACGGCATGCATATTCAAATCAGACAAGAGCACGTTTACGTGACGCTGTTGATTCACTGAAACGCACAAAGTTTTTGTTACTGGGATGTAAAGAGGTCCAAGAGAATGTTGTAGGAAAAACCCATGAAACCTGTACATGAAGAACACAGATCAAACTTACAGTACTGGCATTGGTAAAATAGTAAAGTTCAAAGTTTGATTTCTAAAGAAGTCAATTGTTACAACTGATAATGTAGTAAATTATCACTGATCTAAAATAAGATGATGTCATCTCACATTAAAAGTTATTGAAGTATCTTTGCTCGTTCAGCATCATTTTAGTTTTATAAATTTAACTTGCTTCCAGAGCACTTTTTTCTTAGATGCACCATGACTAACTTTTTTCAACAAACGATAATCAAGATTTCTAAGAAAACTGATTGACAAATAATACTCCTTACTGGTTGAATCATTCCTAAAACTTTTCAAAGTAAAATTATGCAAGTCATATACTTTGACATCCTGTCATTGAAACTTTTCACTTTTCTCATGGACATTGAAGTGAGTCATAGGTCGCATTGTTTGTTTGGCCTTGAGAGCTCTCTCTGGTTTATCAGGTTCTTCTGATCATCTGATTAATCTAGAGCAATTACAAGATCCCAAGGCTATCTATTATATTAGAGAATCCCTAATTATGTCAGACCTTCTTACTCAGGGTTCTAAAACCTCTGATAGGTCGAGTGGGGTTTTACATTGACTAGGAAGGCACACTCTCAACTGCAATTTGTTTACATTAAGTAAGAATAAGCGTAAGCAAAGGTTCGTGACCAGTTAAAGGGTAAATACTCTGAGTCAGTAGTAACTTGAGTCTCACAGATGAAATTAACTCTAGTAGTGCTGATAGCAGGATTACAGGGAGTCAACCCACAGTGCTTGCCTATTTACCAATGGACTTGTAAAGGAGGGGAAACAAAACGGAGCACCGAGAGAGCTATAGTGGAGCAAATTTACTACAGACTAGACACCATTTATGGGACCAAGGCGTCCGACACAACGTTGATGAATACTTTTTACTCACGGGCACCAGGGGCGTCAATCCGTATTCAAATGTTGGGGGGGGGGGGGGGAGGACATACATGACTTAGCACAAACCAATGCCTTTGGTTTTGAAGAGGGGGCGTCTTCCTATAGGCCCTTTCCTCCCCCTTATGATGACTGACGTTGTCCTATTCTAATAAGAATTATCATTTCAAAGTTAACATGACCATCATAGATGATCTGCCAGGTGAAATACACGGAGTCCACGGAATTACTTCAAGATGTTATTTTCATCATGTCCCAAAATAGCTGAAACGACGCTTCGCAGCGTGGATTATTGTCGGAGATCGTGGACCCGACCAGGCCCGTTGATAGGGTGACATGTTTGGGGGTGTGAGGGTGACCGTCCCAAATTCCGACTGGCTGGATGTTCTTTACAACTGAGTGGAGGCGTTTAAATTGCACTTTGTTGTGCGCTCTGCGTTTTGTATACAGCAGTGGGGATCCTGCCTTTGTCACTACATATAACTGTGTCGTCCTGGGGGAGGGGTCTAAGGAGGGAGGCCTCCCCTTTGAGAAATTTTTGTTAATTTAAGGCTGCTTAGGCGCAAAACGGTGCTGTCTTTGGGATATTTTTGGAGCTGATCGTAGTATAGCAAAGGTATGAAGGATTAGCAAGGGCGTTTTCAGAATGCTTTGCAGTCTAAGTGTATTAACAATCACCCATCTGCAGGTGCGGATCCAAAAAAAATTTTGAGGGGGGGAGGGGGGGCAAGATGGAAAATCTCATGTGGACCGAAGCGCGAGTTCCTACGCGTGGTGTCAAGGTGCCCGCGTTAGGGCCCCTGGCAGGTCCAGCTGGGGCGGAGCCCCGGTGGGGTTCCAGGGGGTGAAGCCCCCGGAAACTCGCAATATTGCATTTTAAGAGCACAGAAATCGGCTTCAGTTCTTATGTCAGTGAGATTCTAAACCTTTTCATGTTGCATCGAATTTGATGTGTATGGTTCAGTATAAGTTACTATATGTACCTGCAGAAGTTCCGGAGAATCTAAGTCATCTTAAAACTTACACGCCACCATTATGAGCCCATGTAGGTAACTTGAAATGATTTTTACCATAATTAGTGTTTTATTTTCGTTATGCGGTATTCGGGTATAGGACGTCAGATGAAACAATTGCGCGCGAAAATTTGAATTTACATTTAAAACCATTGCTATTACAAACGGTGTCAATTCCGTGTCAATTCAATGGGCGTGGGTCCATCTCCAAAAGTGTGTCGGGGGGGGGGGGAATTTTCCACATTTGTGAATCGCCGTCCTGGTGGCAGAAGCAGTGGTGGTAGCCAGAATTTGCGTCACGGGGAGGTAATAAGTTTTGTGATCGTCGGCATGAGGGAGGGGTCTAAGGGAAATTTTTTCTAGAACTGAATGCCTTCAGATGCGATTTGGTGCAACAAAAGTGTACGATTTTTAGGTTATTTTTCTTCAGTCTTAAAATTTCGTTTTCCTAGGCATAATTGCAGTCTGATCCATCATTTTTGAAAAACTGAGAGGGACTTTTTGACGATATCCCCCTTCTAAAAAAAGTGAGAGGGACGCGCTCCCCGTCCCCCCATGATCCACGCCCATGGGAAAATTGTGCACGCGGTTATACCTGCGTGGAGTCCACAGAAACATTCTTGGACTATAATAAAATATTTTATTTACATTTTAAAAGGATATCCAAGGTTGACAGAGAACAGTATAGAGCCTCCCGGGAGCTCTGAATTAGTTATAGTATACAAAAGAGGGACCAACGGGATTCTCACTACCCGACATCCATATGGGAGGAGATACGATGTATCACCTTGTCTCTTTAGGTATAGCAAGAGGGATCGTGGACAGGCAAAATTCGTCTCAGAAAAGATTTTCGTCGTTATTGAACGTCGCGGTAAAATGTTTGGAAAATAAGCAACGGCAATTACGTACTTTCAATCTTTGTAAACAAGGTAGACTAGATTAGTCAAAGATCCCATAATGATGAGAGCCCTACAGAGAAGGAGATGTACTTTTTAGAAAAATATTTGCATTGGAATAATTTCTTTTGTCATAGCTTTGTCAATGGTATATGAAATCGGGTTTAAACCCTGTCGTATGCGCGAAGCGAGCCGAAATTTGGAATAAAATATTAGTCCATGACAAAACCTGCATTCAGAACCTGCATCGGACACTGTCACTTTCCCACCAACCTATGCTATTCAGAAACGAATCTTCCGACTGAGAATTCTTAAAAAGCACTTTTGTTCCTTTGTTCCCCCGTGAGTAGTTACCGATAGCTATTGATAATAAGGACAACTCTGACACGAGGCTAGCGGAGCGTGCGAAAATTTGGAATTTGTCAAGAATTTCCAAAAGTTATGATAGTTTGAGAACAGTTGGGGAAGAAAATGGTTAGAAAAAATAAACCAATCATCAAAAAAACGTCTCACCCTCCACAGAAATCTGTAGCTTAAACGACTTTTGGGACCAGTTTAAAAAATTTCAAGAATCGATGGGGGAGGGGGACACACGCCACCCATTGCCCACTGTGCCGACGCCACTGCCTGTAGCTTAAAAGCCTTTTGAGTTCATTTTAAAACTATTCAGACAGTTTTGAAATCAAATAGGGTATGCACGCCGCTACTTCGCCTGCAACAGCTGGTGCCACTGTGCACAATAGCACGTCACCTGACAGCTTGTCTTTTGTATGCCTTCTGCAAGGTCTGTATGGGGAAAACTTTGCCTCTCAATCCCTCCAGATTACAAAAAAGTTCACTCTTTAACACAAAATTGTTACTAAATTTCAGTGCAGCTAGCAGGGCTCATACTGCATATGTCACGATGTTTACTTATTTAGATCTTAAGTCAAGGATCATTACTCAGCTATTCACCTGTTTTCGAACATTGTAGCTCTCCTTTCGTCGCCAACCACTGTGAAAGATATCGAAAGAGATAATCCAGCTATAGCTCCACCCAACCCCTACAGAAATATATACTTTGAATACGTTCTTAGACCCTTTTATTAATTTTTTGCTCTTAATTTTTCATTCTCCTTTTTTTCTTTTTCTTTCTTTTTTTCTCCTTTCGTTTTTTTCGTGGCGAGGGGGGGGGGGGTGCGGGCCCCGAGGACCTCCTGGATCCGCGCCTGCACCATCTATACCGATAATAGCTTCGGCGAAGTGCTCGGTGAAAATTTTTGAAAAGTGTTTAACGGCAACAACGTACTTTCAACCTTCCACAAGGGGGGGGGGGGGAATGCAATATGTTGTGTAACCGCTGGCCTGGGCGAGGGGTATAAGGGCTCCCCTTTGAAATTTGTTGAAAATTTAGGTGTCCTTACATGCAATCTGGTGCCATATATGTTCCCTTTTGAAGTAAATTTGTGTTAAAAAATTTACGTATTTTTGGGAACTTAAAAAAATCGGAATCAGTGAGGGTGGGCATGACCGAATGGCCCTCCCCTCTAATTGAATGTTACCACATTGATGCGAGGCCCCTACAGATGTTTGGAGATGTATGTCTGTTTTTGGAAAGTGTTGTTATCAGAATAGTTCCATGTATAATTACCTTTTTAATGGTCATGGGGAGTGCAAACCGTGACGCATGCGCGCGAAGCGCGCCGAAATTTTGTCATTAAATTAGATTTTCCTGACGAAATCTACATTAAGAATCTACATCGAGACACTTAACAATTGCCCAACAAACCTACATGCCACTCAAAAAGCCAGTCAAATAGAGCCACGACACTACTTTTTTACCCAAATGTGTGTGTGTGTGTGGGGGACATTTGATATTGTGTCCCCACCCATCGAAATTTGGGGGGACTTGTCTCCCCGTCCCCCAGGATTGACGCCCATGACGGGCACAGAAACAGAATGAGAACAAGCAGCAGGGCTAGAGGAAGCTCCCTAAGGAGGTTACTACACTTTTTCCACGGGCTGTTGGTGTTACAAGACGACCCGTCAGGAACACCGGATTGAATCCATCGACGAGCGAATGGAAAGTTCTAGAGAATTCAACTTCAACGCAGCCTTTCTAGAACTGTCTAGAAGTGAGAACTGTTTACGTTATGTCCCAATTATAGCAGCGACCTGGCAACACTTCTAAGAAACTGCAATTGTCGTTATTCAACTAGAATATTCAACTGTGTTCTAGAAGTTTCTATTAAGGAACGTTCTCGTAATTGCTGGACTGTGGGCACTAGAAGTTTCTGTTAAATTCTGGAGAGTTCTCGAATAAAAGCCTAGCATATAAAAGGCAGTTCAACAACTATTCTGGGAGAGATTTCAACGAGACCAGACTGTCACACTACTGAGATATCATAAGCCAGCCACTGACACTGAACACTTCTGATAAATTGCCTTACGCCGTTTCTACGCTGTGTATTGAGATTGTTATCGTCCATCATCGCTAGCCTTGTCGTTATTCGCTCGTGGAACCAGTTCCTACGCTACAGCACGCTGCAGGTCTACTACTGTACCATCGTCAACGTGCATGCACTACCAGCCCTTGGACCAGACCAGGCAAATATTAATTAAAGGATTGTGAGTAAGTCTAATTAATTATTGTAAATTTAAGTGAGATAAGGAGATTGTAAATAATCATTAAGTTGTTGAATTTTAATCTCGTTCTTCTGTGATCTTTCGCTGTTATTGGTTTGACTTGCGACCACAAGCCGTAACAGAATTGGTGGCCTAACATCCGGGAACGAAAAATACTAGAAAATTCGAGAAATTCTGTTGTGAATCGTAAGCAACTGTGTTTGCTCAGACTACTTATTTGTTTGTTGAAGGCTTGATACAATTTCAAAATGCCATTCAACTTAGATAAATTCGTGGCTAGTCCCTCAGTCGAGGAACTAGATTCATTAAAGAAGTCTGAGATTGTAAAGGTCGTAAAACATTATGGCATTGAATTTCAGCCTTTAATGCGGAAAGACGAGATTAAAAGATATGTTCTAGAATATCTTGTGGATGAAAGTATCCTACCTAGTACAGTATTGGAAACAGCTATCACTGTGCCAACTGACAACACATTTGAACTGAAAAGGCTTGAAATGGAAATGAATAAGGAGATTAGATTAAAAGAAATGGAAAGAGAAAGGGAAAAAGAGGAAAGAGAAATACAAATGCAAAAGGAAAAAGAGGAAAGAGAAATGCAAATGCAGAGGGAAAAGGAGGCAAGAGAACATGAATTTAGGTTGAAGCAACTAGAGTTAGGGGTCATAAAAGCCTCAGACCCTAAAATAGGCTTGGATACTGGGGGATTCGATGTTTCTAAGCACGTAAAATTTGTCCCCAAATTTCAGGAGGATAATGTGGAGAAATTCTTTAATCATTTTGAAAAGCTGGGTGAGCAACTAAAATGGCCAAGAGATAAATGGTCCATACTCATCCAGAGTAATTTCACAGGCAAGGCTCAAGAAGTGTATTCCGCTCTGTCAATAGAGGACAGCATGGATTATGATAAGGTTAAAAAGGCCATATTACAAGCCTATGAACTGGTGCCTGAAGCTTATCGCCAAAAATTTAGAAAGTATCGTAAGGCGGATACACAAACATACGTAGAGTTTGCTTATCAAAAAGAAAGGCATTTCGACAGATGGTGTGCTTCCAAAAAGGTCTCCACATTTGACACTTTAAGACAACTGATGCTGGTCGAGGAATTCAAACGGTGTGTGAATGATGACATTAAGACTCACCTTGAGGAAAATAAGGCTGACAAGTTGAGTGAAGTTGCAAATTTGGCTGATCAGTATGCACTTACCCATAAGTTTGGTAAAGTGGGTCAGACTCAAAACAAGGGTCAGTTTAATAGGCCAAATAAGAAATATGGCAATAGTAGTGGCACAACAGGTAACAGTGGATCTCAGTCTGGTTCTATCTCTCCAACAAATTCTGGTAAGAAACAACCAGATTCAAGTCGTCAAAAGAACGACCAGGTCAGCTCAAACAAAGCTGCCTTTAAAGACATAAGCTGTGGTTTCTGTCACAAAAAAGGCCACACAATGGCAAATTGCTTCACATTGGCAAAATTAAAGGAGACTGAAACAGCCTCCAATGCCTTAGCCAATGTAGAGAACTCTTCTGAGGTAGTCGTGACTTTACGGCCTAATTCTAACGACAAAATTAAGGAAGAATACCTTCCATTCGTGTCTGAGGGGTTTATTTCCCTAGATGGGAATTCAGCTCATCCACCCGTCAAAATTAAAATTTTGCGTGACACAGGCGCAACTCAGTCGTTGCTTCTTGATGGAGTTTTGCCATTATCGGACTCTACTTCCACAGGGGCAAATGTACTAATTCAGGGGGTTGAGTGTGGATTTATTTCTGTCCCTCTCCACAAAATTAATTTGAAGTCAGATTTGGTTTCTGGGTCGGTCATAGTAGGGGTCAGACCTACTCTACCTGTAAAGGGGGTATCTCTGTTGCTAGGCAATGACCTAGCTGGTGGAAAGGTAGTAGCCAATGCAATTTTGACAGATAAACCATGTGATTATAACAACACAGAGCAATTAGAAAAGGAATTTCCAAATTTATTCCCTGCCTGTGCTGTCACTAGAGCTATGTCACAAAAGCTCGCCGTGGATGATAATCTTAAACATCCACCCTCCAAAAGTGAGGATACAGTTCCCAAAAGTGGAACAAGTAGGGAATCACGTAAGGATGATAATGTTAAACATCCACTCTCTAAAAATGAGGGTATGATTTCCGAAAATAAGGATGATAAACTTAATCATCCGCCCTCTAAAATTGAGGAATTAGTTCCTAAAAATGGAACAAAACTCCCAAAAGAGGAGTCAGAGTCTGGAAAAGATTCTAGTAAAAATGTTCATGAAAGTGAAGATTCTTGGTATGATCTCAGCCAATCTTTTATGACTAATCTTAATGATAGTCAGGATTGTGAGTCTCCTGGCCCCACACATAGTGAGGGGGTAGAACAGGAAAAATCAAAAATGTCTGACACACTCCACAGAGACCAGTTGTCAGTCCAACAACAACATGATGAAGAGCTTCAGCCATTAATAGCTGGTGCACTCACTGAGGATGAATCTAAAGACGTCCCAGTCTGCTTTTATTTTAAAAACAATATTTTGATGCGTAAATGGCGACCACCTGATGCACCATTAGATGAAGAGTGGAGAATTTACCATCAGATCGTGGTACCTAGGACCTATAGAAGGGAAATACTGAGTATTGCTCATGAAATGCCATTTGCAGGGCACCTAGGAGTCAATAAGACTTACCACATAATTCTAAATCACTTTTATTGGCCAAAACTTAAAAGTGATGTGGCCAAATTTTGTAAGACCTGTCACTCATGTCAAATGGTTGGGAAGCCGAATCAGAATATTCCGGCTGCACCCTTAAAGCCAATTCCTGCTTTTGAAGAGCCGTTTAGTAGAGTCATCATTGATTGTGTAGGTCCCCTACCTAAGAGTAGGGCAGGGCATCAGTATATATTAACCATTATGTGTGCTTCTACAAGGTTTCCAGAGGCAATACCTCTGAGGAATATTAAGGCTCGAACAGTCTTACAAGCTTTACTTAAATTTTTCACATTGTTTGGGTTGCCTAAAGAGATCCAATCAGATCAAGGGTCTAATTTCATGTCAACTGTATTCCAACAGATGTTGTATGAGTTAGGCATAGACCAAATTAAGTCTTCGGCTTATCATCCTGAAAGCCAAGGGGCTTTAGAAAGGTTTCACCAAACATTGAAGAATATGTTAAAGACATATTGTTATGATAATGAGAGAGATTGGGATGAAGGCATTCCATTTGTAATGTTTGCTGCCAGGGAATCTCTACAAGAGTCACTTGGGTTCAGTCCATTTGAACTTGTCTTTGGACACACAGTTTCGTGGACCATTGAAATTGTTAAAGGAGAAGTGGTTATCAGATCCAGGTGAAGACATACATCTACTTGATTATGTATCCCGCTTTAAAGATCGTCTTCATGGAGCATGTGAACTTGCTCAGGAAAATCTGAGGCACTCTCAGAAGAAAATGAAAGCGTGGTATGACAAGACCACTGTGAAAAGAGAGTTTAAACCTGGTGATAAGGTGCTAGTGTTTTTACCTGTTTCTGGTCAGCCACTTCAAGCTCGCTTTCAAGGACCTTATGTCATTGAGAGAAAAGTTAATGACACAGCTTACGTCATTTTGACACCTGACAAGCGTAAATCTAAAAGAGTATGTCATATTAATATGATGAAGAGATATTATGAAAGAGAAGATTGTGACATTTCTAAGGATGAAAGTATACATGATGTAAATAGCAACACTAATGATACAGGTGATCAAGTGTGTATTATCAATACTGATCATGAACTCAGTAATGATGAAATCAAGGCTAATAATGTTCCTGACATGTGTATTAAATTACAAAATTCTGATGTGTTGAAAAATCTTGACCAGAAATTAAGTCATCTGGATCACACAGAAAAGTCAGAAATGAAATCATTAATCTATGAATATGCATGCTTGTTCTCAGATGATCCTACTAGGACAAATTTGATTGAACATGATGTTGATGTGGGAGATGCCACACCAATCAAGCAGCATCCTTACCGAGTTAACCCTCGAAAACGACAACATCTCAGGGATGAGGTTCGGTACATGTTGGACCATGACATTATAGAACCTAGTAATAGTGAATGGTCTTCCCCTTGTATATTGGTCCCCAAGCCAGACGGTGGGTACAGATTTTGTACTGATTACCGAAAGGTGAATGCGGTCACAAGAACGGATTCCTATCCGATACCCCGTATCGATGATTGTATTGATAGGATTGGGAAAGCTACGTATGTGTCAAAGTTTGACTTACTAAAGGGGTACTGGGAGATACCACTCACTGAGAGGGCTCGGAAAATCTCGGCATTTGTGACGCCAGATGGTTTATTTCAGTATAAGGTTATGCCGTTTGGTATGAAAAACTCACCGATGACGTTTCAGCGCTTAGTAAATAATCTTACGTCAAATTTAGAAAATTGTGAAGTATATGTTGATGACCTTATTGTATACAGCAACTCATGGGATGAACATGTAACAACATGTTAAGGCATTATTTGACAAGCTTGCCAAAGCTAATTTGACTGTCAATTTGGTCAAAAGTGAGATTGCTTGTGCCCATGTGGTGTACTTAGGGCATGTGGTTGGTCAGGGTAAAGTTAGACCAATTAAGGCTAAAGTTGAGGGCATTGACAAATTCCCTGCCCCAACTGATAAAAGGCAGCTCATGCGCTTCCTAGGCATGGCTGGTTACTACAGACGTTTTTGTCCGAATTTCTCTGACATTGCTGCACCATTGACAAAATTGTTAAAGAAAAATGAGAAGTTTGATTGGACAGATGATTGCCAAGCAGCATTTGAATTATTGAAAAAGGCACTAATGAGTTCACCAGTGTTGATTGCTCCAGATTTTGAAAAACAATTTAAGTTGGCAGTAGATGCCAGTGACAATGGCATAGGAGCAGTTTTGCTTCAAGCTGATGAGCATGGTGTTGATCACCTTGTTTGTTATTATTCTAAGAAATTTGACAAACACCAGAAAAATTATTCAACAATTGAAAAAGAGACATTAGCTTTGATACTTGGTCTTCAACACTTTGATGTTTATTTGGGAACTACTAGTTTCCCTATCACTGTATACACTGATCATAACCCTTTGACATTTTTATCTAAGATGAAGAATAAGAATCAAAGATTGATGAGGTGGAGTTTATTTCTGCAATCGTATAATGTAGATATTAAGCATGTTAAAGGGAAAGACAATGTTGTACCAGACTCTTTGTCAAGAATTTGATTTGATGCAGTATGTTGAAGATATCACTGTAAGTTTTGAAATTTTGTGTTAACTATGGCACACTGTGTATTGATGATGTTACTGTATTCATGTATCATCACCTTGCAAGACAAATTATATGTTATAATTGTACCTTCCATTGAATATTGGACTACATAATATACATACTGTAGTTATTACTGTAAAGTTATACATTGTAAATATTGTAACTTAAGTTTTGTCCGAGACGTCCAAAACTTTTTCAAGGGGGGGGGGGGGAGTGTTACAAGACGACCCGTCAGGAACACCGGATTGAATCCATCGACGAGCGAATGGAAAGTTCTAGAGAATTCAACTTCAACGCAGCCTTTCTAGAACTGTCTAGAAGTGAGAACTGTTTACGTTATGTCCCAATTATAGCAGCGACCTGGCAACACTTCTAAGAAACTGCAATTGTCGTTATTCAACTAGAATATTCAACTGTGTTCTAGAAGTTTCTATTAAGGAACGTTCTCGTAATTGCTGGACTGTGGGCACTAGAAGTTTCTGTTAAATTCTGGAGAGTTCTCGAATAAAAGCCTAGCATATAAAAGGCAGTTCAACAACTATTCTGGGAGAGATTTCAACGAGACCAGACTGTCACACTACTGAGATATCATAAGCCAGCCACTGACACTGAACACTTCTGATAAATTGCCTTACGCCGTTTCTACGCTGTGTATTGAGATTGTTATCGTCCATCATCGCTAGCCTTGTCGTTATTCGCTCGTGGAACCAGTTCCTACGCTACAGCACGCTGCAGGTCTACTACTGTACCATCGTCAACGTGCATGCACTACCAGCCCTTGGACCAGACCAGGCAAATATTAATTAAAGGATTGTGAGTAAGTCTAATTAATTATTGTAAATTTAAGTGAGATAAGGAGATTGTAAATAATCATTAAGTTGTTGAATTTTAATCTCGTTCTTCTGTGATCTTTCGCTGTTATTGGTTTGACTTGCGACCACAAGCCGTAACATTGGGGACACAGAAAAGGCGCTGAGGGACAGATTTATTGAAAGACTGTTCAAGGGGCCATACAGATGGAGTTACGAGGAGTAGTAAGAAAGGGTCCGACAGCAAATTTCGAAGACGTTAGTAAGGAGGCAGTGTGGTTGGAAGAGGAATTTAATAACGAGCTCTCCACTTACGTAACTCTTACAGTAGGCAGTATCCACCAAGTCTAGGGAGCACAAGCTACTGAAAACGAAGTGTCCCTATTAAAGCAGCAACTGACAACCCTTCAAAAAACTATGGGGAACAACTGACAACCCTTCAAAAAACTATGGGGACAGCAGTGGGTCAAATACAAAGTGGAACTTGCTAGTTTAGGGGTGAATCCACTCAAACCCCACAAACGCAGCCACTGCGATCAGGGAGAGCGCCAAACAACGAGTCCAACCCGGAGGGACGACCTATTTGTAGATACTTCAAAAACGTGGGTCACATCGATCGGAAATGCAGCAAAAAACAGTGGGACTTCCCAAAAACCAGAGACTTTTGAAAACCAGCAGTCAAACTAGTCGCGTCCACAGTTGCTAGCCAGACTGTGGATAACCGCGAGTAAGGAGGCTCATGGGGGCAGCTAGTTGATAAGCATGACCCAAAGTGCAACCTCATAAGGGACTTCATGTTTACAAATATTAAGGTAGGCGAGACATTTATAGCCTTTCTCATTGACACAGGGTCACAGGTGACAACAGTGAGTTATGGATTCTTCAAAAGAACTTCACCCATGATAATTTACAGACATAGACACTCAAATGGTTGAAGGTAACATCAGCAAATGGGTTACACGTACCATTTTTAGGCTGTATCGAGCTTTCGTTGTGTGTAGCTTGTGTTAAAATTGATAAGGTATTTGTACTTACAGTCCCCAGGAACCTTTTGAAGAGGGTGCCAAGCTTATTGGGTATGAATGTAATTTTAAAATGTAAGAAGAAGCTGTTTTAAGGTTATGGCTTACAGTATCAACAACACGTTCGTGTGGCAAATGTGCTCATGCAAGACGTGACTCTTGGTAAAGGTATGGTTCTTGGCAACTTGTTTAGAGTAGAAGCACAACCAGGGGGACTAGAGGTTTCATGCAGCAGGAAGGCCCTGACACTCTTCAGGTCGGCATGCCAACAGCAGGATGTCTCGCCTTCTCTGACCCCAACTTAGACTGACTCCAAGCAGACGTTGATTTAGACACCAGCGAGCCGGCTGCTGAACAACAGTCACACGGCAAGACCCGGAAAGATGCCTACCACACGTCTTAAAATTAAAGTCTCTAAATGCACTCAGAAAAGCCATACTTTTTTACCTTAGACTTGGCAAGTGCTTATACTGACAGTTGTTCATGAACCCAAAGGACAGGCCTAAGACGGTGTTTAATACACCCACGGGATTGCACGAGTTCAATTGCATGTTGCGCTTGAAACGTGCTATTATCTTCCATCGCTTGATGGAGAACTGTCTTGGTGTTCTAATAAACTATGATTTGGTCTTCTTCCTAGATGACATCTTAGTTTTCTCCGAAAACTTCGATTTTCACCTCACAAAGCTGGTAAAGACACTGATTCGCCTACACAAGCACATACTCAAGATGAGGCCATCCAAATGCCATTTACTTAAGTTGTCGGTACGATATCTAGGTTACCTAGTGTCTGATAAGGGCATTTGGGCCCACCGGATCAATGCAAGTCAAGAATATCCTGTACCATCAAGTTCCAATAACGTTAGTCAAATTCTTGGACTGGTAGTATTTTTATACAAGATTTATTAAGGACGTTTCAAAGATAGCTAGACCTTTGTATGATTTAACAACGAAGTCCACTAAGGGTGAGTCTTAAGAGAAGTGTACGTTTTACTGGTTCCACAGTCCAGTGAAGCGTTCGAAAAACCAAAGTCTTGCCCATTGTTACCTCCCATTCTGGCCTAAGCCGATTACAGTTTGCCCATCCGCCTCTACACAGATGAGAGCAACATCGGTTTGTACGCAGTACTTACACAAGCTCAAGCTCAAAAGGAGAGGGTGATATCGTACTTCAGCAGAAACCTGCAAAACAGGTCCCCTTCCTGTAGCTACAAGACTCTCTTGTAGGTCT
Source organism: Holothuria leucospilota (assembly GCA_029531755.1). Lineage (NCBI taxonomy): Eukaryota > Metazoa > Echinodermata > Holothuroidea > Aspidochirotida > Holothuriidae > Holothuria > Holothuria leucospilota. The sequence continues at coordinate 1,159 of JAIZAY010000192.1, read as the reverse complement.
CCCTTCAGAACGTAGTATAAACAGCATTCATTGTCTGTTTTCTCTAATTAACGTTAAGAGCTCTTGGGTAGAGCGTGGTTTAGAAATTTTCAGAACTCACGATTATTTTATGGAAAGTATATGTTGAGCCAGCAACTTGGTCCATAATAAGTTTGATAGGTTTCCAAATATATAAGTTACAGAGCAAGTTCTCATGGACATTGAAGTGTATCATACGTCGCATTGTTTGCTTGGTCTTGGAGGCTCTCTCCAAGAGGTAAGACTACAGACCCTATAGTGGGAGAGATTGGCCAACTTATTTCGTGGGCGCTATTTGGGAGCCATATGTTAACTATGGCCAGATATCATATACACTGTGTGTGTACAGTTTGTACAAAATGTAAAACAACGTGAATTAGAGCGTTCTGTTCCCTTGTAAAAATCATTCTTAGTGGTGGTCCTAGAGGTAACTCTGGCTAGAACTGTCTGCCGGATCCTTCAGTTTTGACCCGGTGCAAGAAAAGCGGTCTAGAGGCAGGGAAAAGACCCTCCAGTTTGAGTAACTTTTGCTAATAGAAAGTGTCGAAAATGCACAATGGTGTATGTATGTATGTATGTATGTACTGACAAATTAAGGTATGTGAGGACATTTTCGTTTACACGCCTATACATGTGAGGTCATTCAAAAAATGTGAGGACAAAATTCGTGTCCTCACATTCTAACGGTTGCTACTGTATCTACTCGTCTTGATCACAATCCCCATGGGGTTAACTCGGTTGGCCTCATGCATTGCAGAATTCAAATAACTTGCATACATCAGTGTATCACCTCCCTGCTTGGAATTGAGAATTGCGCCCTCTATATGAAAGTACATACACAGTGGATAGAAGTTCCAACTAAAGTGAGGTCATCATGTAGCCTGCACATGTCATGAGGACAGCATGCATGGCCTGGATGCGTTATTACGTATAAGCGTGCACGTCATGTCAGAGACTGAGTAGACCATGATCCCAAGGTAAGTATTATATTGTGCACACTTCTGAAACTTGTTGACAGGTTAAATTGTTATACAAATGGGAAATACTTGAAATGATTTTGGCTAACAGTATATTGTAAGCAAATTCAAATAGACTATAACCTAACGTAGGCTACATATAATGGAATGTGGCCTAGGCCTAC